>LJIJ01001110.1:0-56744 GCA_001718145.1 Orchesella cincta
TAATATGCGCCAGTTTGCGGAGATGAGACTGTGTTTATTTATTGGAATTACAGAACCGTACAATTATGCGCATGCGCAAATTATTTTTTCTTTGTAAACTCTTAATTAGAACAGGAAAGAGTCACTTTGTTTTTGTTTCAAGCATGGAAATATGCAACCATGACGCCTGTTATATTTCTCTCGCCTAGTCTGAGTGGTTGCAATATTTTTACGAAATATCCTTTTCAGACTTAGTATGCTTTAAGAATGCATTAACGAATGAAAATTGGCAAAAACCGGTTTGAGATTTTGTGCTAGTAGAGTATGAAAGTAAACTTTTTTCCCAATTGCTGTTGGTGATTGTTCAGCTCTCCAATAGTTTTTTCCGCATAACTGGAATATATTGACAACTAGGAAAGATAAGTTTTTATAGCAATTCGCAGTAGTAGCTGTTTTTTGGGGCGAGCGCGAATGCCGAACACTTAAAAATAGTCATTGGAGTTTGTGGGCATATTTCAAACACAGATTTTTAATTTAAGTGTCGAATGACTTAATCTACTTCTCAAACGTTTTTGAAAGGGTAAGATAAGGCTTTATTTTAATGGATTTGACAAGCCAAATCCTGCAGTAAACATTGGCATTGGGACCTGGGCTTAAGAATTTGTAGGTCCCAAGACGAGGGGAGTCCCGTTTTTCATGCGCGTTACTTACAAGACCATACAAACCAGTTTTAAGCATCAGCAGAAAAATATTCCTGTGTCATTCATTCATTAAATTTTCTTGTGTGTATGTGGAATGTTTCTATAAAAGAAATGCAGCATGTCATGTATTCCTTTTGGTAGGGAATTTTTTTAAATGCACCTGCTCATGATTTCTACTCGTACGCCACAAACTTTTGACTATTGGCTATTTTTTTAGAAATAGGTCAGTTGTAGTTGTATTTTTACCACAACTGGAAATTAGACAGCAAAAGTAAAGAGACTGTACTCTGCACAAACATGTGCAACACAGAGCTCAAACTGCTGCGTAGATGAAAATTGTCATGAGTTATGCATTCTTTTACTAGACAAGGCTCTGATTGCAGAGTTTAGACTCATTCATAGGAAACCCATACGATTTTCTAGGCTGGAGAATGTGCGTGTAAGAATGTATAATAACCTGTGCATACGCGTCTCATTGTGTCTCAATACGAATTCCGTTGTAGGCGCGATTTAGCTTTTGATGTATATTATACGAGCCCAACAACTCCAAAATTTTATCCACATGCCTAATAATAATTCCATAAATTCTATATGTTACATAATAGTTCTATTCAGAACCAACGGACAAAGAGTAAAAGTTAACTGAGCTATGCTATGAGGCATTTCATCTCATTGAGATCCAAAACACAGGTGACCAGTTTGTTGTTCATTCCCTACGTTCGTCCATTTTTTGAAGAGCAAGACAAACAAGTATTCTGGATTACGACTGATGAAGTTGCTGCAAGCTGATCAAGATGCAAATGCAAGAATTTTATTTTGCCAGTAAACGGAAGCAAAAAGCACGCTATTTGATTAATAGTCCAACTTCATGGGACTCGGCAAGAGTCCCTGCGTTTAGTCTATTAAACATATGGCGTGCCAATTCAACAATTCCCTTACTGGGCACATCGAAACACCTAATATCTATATCCAAAAGGTTTGGCAGAGATAACCAAGCAATGGGTAATGCCAGGATTTTTGCAATATTCCCAATCATTCAAGTGGGATCCGCAGTCAGAAAAGCTAAAATGATGCACCGATCCCTAACATCTAAGGTAAGTTCAATCTATATATTGTTGACAACGATGCTTTCAGAGATTCATGAAAAGTAGGCGCAAACAAACATAACTTTCGTGTTGCTATGCTATTTTCGTTCATTGGTGTTGTCCCATAAAGATGAGATCACGGCTATTTTCACATAGCTGTGCAATATAGTTTAAGTATTGCAAGTAAAACGAAGGAGGGTGGAGAGAGTGTCTAAGCAGATATAAATGCGTGTCCATTTCATAAAGTCGAGATTTAAAGAAAATGAGTCACTTTGAGCTCATTATTTTTTTCCTGCCGTCTCGACGTCGAATTCACGACGTGCCGATATATTACAGGATATCTTGAAATATGCAAAAATGAACTCATATCCTTTGCCAGACCATTAAAAAATATGCCATTTTAAACATAAATATTTAACGTTTAAGTGCTTCTCATGTGCTTAAAAATTGTACCATAAAAGATTATAATCTGCAGCTGCGTTATAATTTCCATGGATTTGCTCTTGGTAGATAATATACAAACACAACTTGAGGAAAACAGGGGTGAATATTTAGGTAGCAGCACAACCTCACATTTTTCATATAGCTGGTGGTTACGATCAGGTTGAAATAAAAATGATGATCTCGAAGTGGCGTGGATTTAGTAACGATGATGTAATCGCTTATATTACTGAATGAAATCCTTGTCCAGCTAAAAATACACGGAGTAATGATGCTCTTTCTTACATTTTGTATACTCATCTGTGGAATTTTAATAGTTTAGTTGACTGGCTCCACTCTTAAAGGCCATTATATTTGAGGTATTCAAGAGGAGACAAGCTGCATACTATTTTTGAGAATTTTTAATATAATGACTCTGTATTACTCACTCAATAACACTAAACCCCAAAATTGGGGGAGATGGAAAGAACTACAAACTGCGTAGTAACTAGTTAAATACTAATGCTGATTCGTTTTGCTAGGCTTATATTTGTTGTACATAAAAAATTCTGCAGTAAATATACAGCTAAAAATGTACGATATCAACTTTTTATCGAAATGCAAAGGGAGAGAATGCAACCAAAGTTTTTAAGGGGTTATGGTCTCAACAAATTCAACAGTTTTAACGGTTAAAATTACTGATGAATCCGATAAAATTACTTTAAAATCCCAACAATGTACCGTTATGTAAAAAAATTGATGAGATTCACATTGCCCCTAATTTTTGGAAACTTTGGTATGATCAAGACGTTTTATTTGATAAGGGCTCTCATGGTGTTTGGCTGACTGATACATGTTGGTGTGCTTCACCGCAAGTCACCAGATGTTTCGGTCGATCAAATGACATGAAAAATCATCAGTATCAATTCCAAATCAACTTGTAGCAGTAAACGGAGAACGTACAGCATCCAGTTTTTGGCTTTTGTCACTTTTGAAATATTAAGTTGGTATGGAATCTTTAAGGCTTCCGTCCGTTAAAGATCCGTACTTACTTAATTATTCAGAAGACAGAGCAACGGTAGCCATCCATCAGCAGAGAAACGCTCAATACAAACCCAAAAGGATGATATTTGCTTGCCTCATTCCAAACCAAGCTCAAGAAGGATAAAGGTTCAGTAACATTTAATTCATTTTGCTTCACACAGTTACAAATGAGGTCGAGATGCCATCTACTCATTTTTAGTTCTAATTTTTGTTCTAAACCCAACCCACTTGTGTGGTCCTGCTCACCAATGCATTTATATTGCTTTTTTACCAAGTCTCAAAAAATGACCATAGATGCATCATGCTCATGATGTTGTTTGTAAAATGCGTGATGAAACTGTTCAGTACTGTACTTTCTATAACCACCTTGTACAAAAGGATTTATATGTATCAACATGCAAAAATAGCACGTAGAAAAGTGCGAGGTTGGGCAGGGTCCGTAGATAATATTTTTGGCAACTCACTCGATCTTGTCTTTAGTCTTGAAAAGTATCTGAAGTTGGAATCACCTTAGTTTAAATTATTCATTAATGAAAAATTAATTCAAGCAATATTCAGTTAAAATTCGTAATATTTCTGGAAAGTGTTACAAAGAAAATTGGAAATTTTTTGATGACCCTTCGAAGAATAATCAGATTGGGAACTTTTTGTACCACAATTCAAAAGTCTTGCTCTGATTATTCTTCTATCGGCATCAACATTCATCTCAATTGCACTGCCCTCCACCCCAGAAAGGAGATAATCTAGGCTGAGAAATATAATTTTCCATTTATACATAAAAATGTGTGTTTCTTTCTTTATCACAGATTTAAAACCAAGATGATCCACCACCCCAAAACGAGTGACATTCTCTCTCATTTTGGCCTTGAGAATAACCTGAGTTCAGGGGATTTGAAGTGGACTCTCACTCCAAGTCCCTGATCTCAAGATTCTCTCAAGTGTCACAAATTCATCATGAACCTCTGCCCCTAATTGGATACGTGCTTTACCTGACATCGCTTTAACCTTTACAATCTGTCCTGTGGGTGTTATTGTTGTATAAATTCCAAGGCCTCTTTGTAAAGGTTTAAGCGATAGTCCAACCAACCCTTTTGAATCCACATCAAACTAAATTATTATGGACGGACATTGGAATAAATTGAAATTATTACCAGGTCGATTTTTTTGTGCGACAGCAACATAGCAGGTTTTTATTACGTCATTAAAATTCAAAATAATTCCAGTTCAAAACGTGACTGCGTACAGCCTCTCATTATTACTGGAAGCGCGTCCGTTTCTTGAACTTGGAATAAGCAACCAACTGAGAAGTGGATGGCTGAAAAACGAAAGAAGTGTCACCCACATATTCTTAGCGTTTAACTCAAATTAAATCGCAGTTAGGTCTTATTTTCAAATAAATACCCACCCCTTGAGATTGAGCACTAGGTCCAACTCGAGTAGAAGGACCAGCAGCGTCACCCTGGCTTTGTGAAAGTCCCACGGTTGCTGATTGCTGCTCCAGTGTCCGTCCAACGGGGTCGTTGGCCATTCTCCGTTTCTCTGGGTTCACCCTTTCCCATTGTTCTTCCGTAGCAGCTCCATAATTATCCAGGGAAACGAATGGACTCTCCATCCGTCGAGTTTCCAGCTGGATCCCTTTCCGTGGGCCCATCCCGAGTCTCTGCCTTAAATCAATATTTTCCATATGCACTTCATCCAGCAGTTGCTTCATGGACGCAAGTTCTAGCTGCCTCGTGGACTCCCTGTTTCGAGCTTCACACCGCTCATTTTCCATTTGTAGCCTGAGTTCTCCTAGTTCTATCTCAAGCCTTTGAATTCGAGCCTCTCGAAATCTAGACGGGGCGGTCACACTCTGAGCTCGTTGTGGAGCTTCAATTAAAACCAATGATTAATTAGTTATTTTCAAAAATTACTAATTAATAACAGCATTATATTAAAATTACCTTGGTAAATAGGAATTGTAAGTTGCTGGTGAGCTGGTCGCAACCCCACTGGAAAATTTGCAGGTGGAGTGTTCATTCCAAGCAGCCGTTGATTTGAAACGGATGGAATGAGCTGCGGACGAGGAAAATTCAACGGGGGATTGATCGAGATAAAAATTGGGGGTCGAGGTGCCGGATCTAAGGATTTAGCCTTCCAAAAAGGCCCCCTTTGGCTGAAATCAAGGGTTTGATCATCACACATGATGCAAATAACATATGGTAAGAAACATACGTGGCTTAAAAAAGTAGTGAGTTTTATGCTATTCAACTGCGTAGCTGTGTAGCTCACTCCTCATTCTTTTCAAGTATGTACCTACTTTTCTGATAACTTCTAATGAGTCATTCTTTTTGCGTTTTTCCGCTAGGATGAGAGCTTGCTGCTCCTGCTGATGATGACGATTGATGATTCATGATCAGGTGATAAACGGGCCAAACTTTACTGCACCAATTTTGTCTACGTGTTTTAGCTATAGACATTGTTTGTGTGGTTGAGGTGGACCTGAGTGTTCAACGTGGAAGGGAGAAAACTACCTCGTTTGGAACAAGAATAAATGAAACTGAGCTGATACTCGAAAACAACAATTTCTATATTATGGGGCACTTAATAAGTACGAAGTATGCAATTCTGGGGCGTTTAGATTCCTCCAAAATTATATGCTTTGTGCCTTTTTAGAATGCCACCAAGTTCATCATTGAAATTGGAACGCGAGTAGGATAATACAAGAATTATGAGGAGTAATACCCGAAAAAATTATGAAATACACAGTTTGCAATGTATTTAAGGTGAAATGACCTGTATTTTTATTCCATTAAAACTCAAAGCCACCATGGTATAGAATATGAATTCATGGATTTGGAATTGACTCGACCTCTGGAGTTGGTGCTGGCGTCATCCAGGAAGAGCCTGGTTGCTGAAAAAAGTAAATAGTAAGAAAACTTAATTCAGTTTTTGCTTTGGAATCAGCTTTAAATTTAAATTAATTACGTACCCAATTAGTTGCAATTGGTTGAGCTGCATTTCCATCTGGAAGTTGAGCATTTCCAGAGATTTCCATTTGCTGCTCCAAACCATCCTGTTGTTTGGTAGGTCCACCCTGTTCCAGTGGAGTTCCTGGAAGAATCTCGGAAGGATTCCCAGCCTCTGTCCCCATGAGCTGATTAATCACATTGCTGAATTCCTCCGACTTGACAAAAGCTTCCACATCCATGCTGCTGATTTGAAACAGTTGTTTCTTATACTTTGCAATCTCCTCAGTTTGGGAAGCGACCTTTTTAATCAACCCCCTCATTTTCTTCTTGTTCTCGGTCTCCGATGCCCTGACTTGCTTCAAAAGCTTGCGAATTCTTTCCACATCCTCGCTCAAAGTGAAGTTGTTGAACTCGAGCCCTTTCATCTTCAAAATTGCTTGTTGCTCGGAACTCTCCAGCTTTGCCACTTTTTCTTTGAGCTCCACCACTTGCTTTGCAGATTCCACCGCATTGGCTTTATATTGATCCAGTTGTTGTACATAATTGAGCTCTCGTTGCTGATAGCCTTCGAAATACTGATGATACACTCCAATTTGACTCTGATAGTTGGCCGCCTTGGCTTCAAACTCAATTGCGTTGGAATTCGAGCGCAGAGTTTGATTCACAAGTTGTTCCGCTCGGAGTTGAGCTTTTAGAAACTCTACTTCGTCCTTCCTGTTCCCCTTCTCTGTTGCCAAATCCTGCTCCAAAATGAGATTCTGGACTTGCAAACTTAGCACCAGTTTTCGAAGCCAGGTGACTTCAAATTCGTCGTCGTTGTAAGTCGACATGGTGAAAAATTTGGAGAGAAAAATGGGATTTTGACTGGTTTGTTAAAGCTCTCACAGAAAAGTGCAGTTCATTTCACCTTCCATCCAGTCGCTCAATATGAGAGCTAAATATATGTTGAAGGTTGCTTGTTTTGGTGTGTTTGTCCGTCAGTGCAACCGTGTCTGTGAGGAACATAACGTTATCTCAAACGTAAGTTAATTTAAATATGTTTTGTTGCTAATATTTTGTTAGTTTATCTCACCTATTGATTGATAGTTAGCTTACCAGTCTGAATATCGAGTTGGTATAATAACAAACTTTTAAAGACACATCATGATCAAAGGATAGGGGTTATGAGCTAATGGTTATAATATAACATCCAGTTTTTAGATCAGGAAATGGCTATAGCCGACTAATTATAAATTATTATGGAGCTTTAGCTACATATTAAAACGACTGTATTGCATCGTCTGTCTGTCTGTAAACACGACAACTTTGGGCGGCTCGACTTCTTAAATGCTAATGCTGCGTTCAAGAAGAAACGGTGAATAACATTCACGCCACCTACTGAATTGAGTGATATCCACCGCGAGTCCATCAGTTGGGAACTGATCAGGGAAAAAGTCCATTTGATTTGCATGGTGAGTTTTGATGCAATTAGTGCTTTGTTAAAATGGTGATAGTTTAAATTCCCAAAACATAATTGGACAAAGTAAGGCTTGGAGCCGTAGTTAATCGGTTGTTGGACTTGTAGTAACAAAAATTTAGCACTCAAAAGTTGTCAATTTCAAAATTTAATTTGCCAAACATGATCAAAAATTGCCCTTCTCTGACGAATTCTGATTTCACCCAACGACAACTTAGGTTAGGACGGAGGATGAGTTCTTAGGTTATCTTGGGTCAAGGAAATGGTCAAATGGTAAGGTCAACCAATTTGATAGGGGTCACATTTAGTTAGTGATATACCTATGAAAGGTATTGTCGTTCTGATGGACATAAAGTGACGTGCTCGCTAACATATGAGCTTACTCGTCATGTAGCTTGCTTCCATCCCAAGATGTATAAGTATAGTAACAGGAATTATGCTTATAAAATGTACATACATAATCAGAACGTAGAATACCATAGTGGTAGGTACAAAGCATCTCAACTTCTTGGTGCATCATGATCATGATTATGTATCAATGAGCTCATGGACTTGGCTTGACGACTTGAGAGACCTTCCAAATACCCGGAGTGTGACTGTGTATTGCAAATTCAAATAATTGCTTTACGGTCAAAGGTCGCGATTAATGCTTTCAAAGACCATTACTATTGGTAATACATCATACAAAAGTGAGTTGTGATGACAAATATACATAGCTAAGTCAAATCAGTGGTTTCGATAGGTCATTCAAAGGCGGTGTGATATATTTATTAAAAACTACTTAATAGTTGACTTCAATTACGACCCCGAGCCATAAATTACGTTGTAGTAATAGTATATTCTAAAGGTCCATTGTTACATCTGGAATTGTCGGGTCTACTTCTTTTCCACTCGTTGACAGGTTGACCTTGGGTTTTAAAACTGACAAGCACATATATATTTACTGAGGGGTGCTACCATTTCCCAAGTCCATTTGCTCTAATTTGAAATATCAGCAATTTATAAAAGCCATAATTGTTTTCAGTGCTGAAAATTGTGAAAATGACGTATACAATCATCCTCAAAAAGGAAAAATACCGTATTTTTTATCTAGTCCCTTTGAGCCAGTTCTCCATATTTCAGTACGTTTGTTAAAGTCTGGAGTGATGTACCTACCTAAATGGCTTCTAAGAATTTTGTCAGTCTTACACCAATAATATACCTATTTTGGCAGGTGTACAGATTTTTGTTCTGTGCCAAGCTTTTGCCTTCGTACTGCAGGCTTGCTTTAGAAAAAAAATATATGGCATTTATAACGCTGCACTCTTCTCCCTACAAACTTTATCATGGGTTATTAGACCTTGCCATACAAATGGAAACCCTTACTGATTGATTTAGGTCACTTCAGCGACACACACTTGTGAGTGTAACATTCCAAATCTGAAATAATGACAAATGTGCCCAGAGACTAGTGCTCAATATACATTTTAACTCTTGTTAGGTTGTCACAATAATAATAAAATACGTTTGAACGGATGAGATTTCTTGGAATGGCCGTATTCACAATATATTTTCGAAACCATGAACAACATACAAATGGTCAATCCTTGGTTGGTCTCAGAATTAGAAAGATATTTGAAATGTGTTGGAGTATAATCTTCTCAAGCAGAAAGTATGATGTTGGATTACATCCCAGCGCATTCGCACAGGTGCCAAAAGTACAGCAATACATACTCACATATAAAAACTTGCAAACCAATGAACGTGTTGACTTGAAAAGGTGTTCACTTTGTCATCATCATCATGAGAACTAGCGAATGAGCCTCGTGCATCTATATTTCATGCGTAAGGCAGACTTACTTTTTACGTCTGTAATGGAATGCAATATGAAAGTAATATTACTAAAGTACAAAAGAACGGTGCAGGATTTTCCAGAAAACTGTAGATTAGAATGTTTCAAAGTGATTGAAATGTACTTTATTTTTACTTCTATGATCAACATCTATCCGAACAATTTTACACTTCAGATTAACGTCAACAGAAAATATTTAAAACTTTATGCTTACTTTATATCAAGAACTGAAACTACAGTTTCTAAATAAATTGAATGAATATTTTAATACAAATCATACTACTTCAAAATCCAGTCCCTTTACTTGGAATAAAACTCATTTTTCACGTTGGAACACTCCGCTAGCCCTCTTTGTCTTCTTCAGTTTGACCGTCACCGAACTCCAAATCAAACTCCATCCTCCATGCAGGCAAGCGTTTGGCGACTTCTAAAACAGATTAGGAAAAACTAGTATCATAATTTTCTTAATTTTTTCGTAAAATTCAAAACTCAGGAAAGGCTTACCTTCATAGTAAAGTTCGGACGGGTAGATGGGTGGTAGCATTTGCGGCTCCACTTTTTCAGCCTCTGCTGGCTCTGGTTTTGGCTCTGCTTTTGGTAGTCCAGCTAGAAAAGCTTGAACTCTCTCTTCAAGCTCCTCGTTAGTAGACTTTTGTTGACGAACTGGACTGCCTTCTCCGTTTTCCATCCGGAAATGGCTATAATTAGCCGAGATGAGACCATCCAAGCGGGTTTGAACTTGTTGGGAGGTTTTTTGCAACTCTTTCCCATTCACATTAACTTTCTTTGAGGAACCCTTTGCTTTCTTGTTCCTAGATTTTTCAGCTGCAAGTTTGAGCCGGGTATTCTCCTCCCGCAGCTCCGCGTTTTCTTTTTCCAACTGAGCAATTTTGACAGCATTTGCTTTCGTTTCCCCTGAGTCCATCTCTTGAAGCGCTTTGACCAGGTTCTCAAGAACCTTGATACGCTTATTCAGCTCCACCTTCTTCTTCTTAGCTTCCTCCAACTCAATTTGTAAGACCTCACATTCTTCGAAGGGTGAAACACTTTGCATAAGTTTCCTTTCCACTTCTTCAAAGTCCAGCTGCATTTCATCCATCATTTTGTGGATTTTATGGACCTCTTTATTATCTGATTCTTGTGACATTTTCCTTCAAAAAAAGAACAAAAAAATGGTAAGCAAACAGAAAGAGAAACAGAGCTAGAATTAGCCAAGGCTCAAAACTTTCAGGACAAATTTTTTTTAAATACAGAAAACTTACAGCTTTTGTTGAGAAGATTTTAGCAAGTCAGGTGCAATTTACTGTGGTATTTAACTCTCTCTGGCTCTCAACTCAACGCACGTGTTGAATAACTGAAAACGTTCTCTCAACCTCTTCAACTTTAACCATCACAATCTCCCGTTAGATTTTATTTTCAAATTAAATTCTTATGTTTCTTCCAATACCGGGTATTTTTCCAAAGCAAAGATAAACAACCTCTCAGCTGAAAACAGTCTTCACACAAACTGTTGAAAGCCACAACCACCTTGCATTGTTAAGTAGATTCTATCAACCATGGATAAAATTGCGTGGATGAGTATACATCAGCTATATTAGGTGGGATACCGTTTCTGATCAAGTGAGTTGCATACTCGTTTTTGCTTAGTTGAAGAAGAGCGGCTCGGTCTGATGAAAGATAGGCTGGAGCTTGAGGACAAAGACAGTCTTGTATACCATGAAGATCATAGATTTGCGGATTACATGACAAGTTTGTATGCAAGAGTAGTAGCCTAAAATGCTCAGAACTCAGTTTCCCTATATGTCTAAACCTTTATAAATTACAAATTTATAGTACTTCAAACTCCATGCGAAATTAATCAACACAATGCTGAAAACAGTTAGAATTGTAATATTCCACCGGACAATGAACAAAATTTATTTCAATTGCTTTAAAGCCATTCAAAAAATAGACACATTTGTATAATTTTTGATTTTAGGTACGCTTGTTCTTCTTTCTGCCGGAAGCTTCGGCTTCTTTCTTCCCCTTTTTTTCATCCGCCTTCCGCTTCAGGTCCTTTTCTTTGACCCGGCAATCATGGTTCTCCATGATTTCCGGCACACGGTCGATCAATTCCTGTGGAATATCTCGACCGCACTGCTTACACATTTTAAAAGGAGGTGTTCTCTTGGGCTTGGAAGGGTTCGAGATGATGATTCCTTTCATGGCCTTTTTATAAAAGTTGATGACTGGATACTTAAACCTGTAACAAGTAAGAAATAAATTATTAGAAAGAAATTCAATAATCAACGGAATATAATAATTTGAAGAAAAAACAAGTGCTTACCCAACTTCAGGGTGAGCCACAAAAAAATGGGTCTCGAGCGCCTCCTGCGTATAAAACAACTTGTAGCATCCGTCAAACCGGCAGTAAAAGCCATCCTCAACAGGGATGAAAGCAAAATTCTTAGGTTCTTTTGAAGCCATGATTAGAGTGGAACTCTGCAAAGAAAATTAAAGGGATATTGATAATTAATGTGCAAAAACCGGTTAAATACACAAGTAGGAACGACTGATTGACACTTACCACAACTTTTCTTAGCTGGTGCACAATATATATAAATAAAAATTAAACTTTTATAGTTGCAAAATATCAACAGCAGGAAAACACAAACAGGTGATTCCTCTGTTGAACCTGTAATGACTTTTGCAAGGTAGACGACAATGATTATGCGGATGTGGAAGGATTATGTGCATATTTATTTATGTACCTAATGCTTTAAAGCATGTGAACGGGCTTCTCACTTTGCCCCAAAATTGTAAAGCGAAACCTTAACATACTGGACCCTTTGTTCATGTTGCCTTCTCTGCATTTCATTGTCATCATGAGTCGTGAAAAATACCTATATATAATTTGCAAGCGAGTCAGTAAAAACTGTGAAGGTTAATGCAATGAGAAATGATGGGAATAAAAACGAGGAAATGGGGTAGAAGATTTAGTTGCTTCCTTTGGATTGAGCCGAGGAGCACGGATAGGTTGAGCTTTTGTGTACATCCCTAATCCCAACCCTTCTGCACCATCTCAATTTTCACACAGGTAGGAAAACCCACACCTGTTGTACATCAACCTATAAAAGTACGCTGATAGCTGAAATGAGAGCACGTTTACATCATCATCATGACAGCTCGTGTTCGTTCGACGAGTCAAGACCAACACAAGTTTTAGTTGAGTGTTGAAGTTTCGACGATGCAAATTGCAATGTGTTACAGAATGCGTGATGATGTTAAACGAAACGACCTTCATTAGTGTCCTTGGGATTTCCGGCAACATATTATCTGGAGTTTGTACAGATAACGAAAGAGGTAATGAATGATGCATGCTTACCTACTTAGCCTTGCAGATGTTTTATTCATGGAAAACCAATTTCTAATTAACTGTAATTCATCAAGGATGTCATTCAAATGTGATTTAAGGGTGATATGTTTCATAAATATACGACAGGATATTGAAAGTAGAGTTAATGAAGAATTTATATACCAAATGAAAGTATATTTTATAATGAAATGAATTATTTAATAAAATTTATGCCCCTTCAAATCCATTATCTTTATCTCTAATTAAAACTCATTTTTCAAGATAGATCACTCATCCTCATCTTCTTCTTCAGTTTCCATGTCGTCTAACACCATCTGGAACTGCATTGCCCATTCATTCCAGCGTCTGTCGCGTTCTATAAAAAAATTAGGAAAAACATTACAATGATTTCCTTAAACCATTTCAAATTTAATTGAAAATTCAGTACAATTTCACCTTCACGATCTGTTTCTGTAGTTTCTGATCCATTGCAGACTGGTGGAGTCTCTAGCTCAACCTTTTCAACAACATCTGGTTGATCTTTTTGTTCAATCTCTTCGTCGTCTTCAGGTTCTATGTCATTGAACGACATCGCAAATTCATTCCAGCGTCTGTCGAGCTCTAAAAAGAGAAATAATATTATAATTATTTGTTTTTAAAAATTTATCTACAATTGAAAATTCAGTACAATCTCACCTTCACGATCTAATTCTGATTTGTAGATCGGTAGAGTGTACAGCTCCACTTTTTTAGCCACTTCTGGTACTGGCTCCGGCTCTGGGTCTGAATCCCAGATTCCATCTAGATAATCCCCAAGTCCATCTTCAAAATCTTCTTCAGTAGACCTTTGTTGACGAAGCGGAAAACCTTCTCCGGTTTCTGGCTTAAAATGGCTATAATTAGCCGAGATGACCTCCCAAGCGGCCTTGAACCCGCTTGTAGACTTCCTTCAACTCTTTCCCATTCACATTACCTTTCTTTGAGGAACCCTTAGCCTTCCGCTTGTTTCCACGTTTCCTAGCTGCCATTGCAAGCCGTGCAATCTCCGCCTGAAGCACTTTCTTCTCAAGTTTCTAATTGGGTACTCCTTTCTGCCTCAGCTTCCGCTTGCTTCTGGTTTATTTCCCGGAGAGTTTTTACTAGGTTTTCTAGTATCCCAATTCTCTTCACAAACTCTCTTCTCTTTTTTTCAGCATTTGCCAGCTCGGCCTGCATTGTGTCTATCAAGTCCATGCACTTCTGAGATGAAGAAATATCTTGGTCCATTTTGACCTTCATCTCAGCGAATTGAAGGTCCATAGCCGCCACTTGCTTTTGGAGCTCAATGATTGATCTATTCCCACCTGATCTTCGTGGCATTTTCTGTAAAAATCAAACAACATAATTCACAGATTGATAATAAACAGATGCAGAACTACTACTAACATTCAGAACTGAACAAAATTGATTGAAAACTTGCAATATTTTTGACAGATCGGGTTGAATTTGATCCGCTATTAAACTCTCTTCTATTCCCAATTCAAAACACGTAGCAAATTAATGAAAACTTTCTGTTAACTTCCTCTATCTAACTCCCCAAAGCATATGTTTGAAGTTAAACTTCGCTATCTCAAGGCTGTAGTTTCTTGCAATACAAAACTATACATCTCCATCAATCAGCTAAACAAGTCTTCAAACGAGCTGGTAATAGCCACAAGCACCCTGCATTGTTTAGTTGGTTCGTTCAACCATGAATGAGATTACGTGGAAAAGTATACGTCAGCTATATTAAATGGAATACCTTTTCTGAGAAAGTGAGCAGCAAACAGTAGTAATAAAGCTTGAATATTCCATTCTTAGCAGCTAACAGTATCGACTTTTTAATATTTTTATAGGTTAATGAACTTATAATGCTTGCAATGAGGCAGTCGCCTTGTACTCCTATAGTTTATATGCATGTATTTAGCACGTCAGTTTCGAAATTTTTGAATTTAAAATAAACCAGAAATGATGGAACGGTGGAAAAAAGTAGACAGCAAATCGGCACACTTGGTTTGAGCTTAGGAGCTCTAATTTGTTTTGCTTTGAGAATAATCCCATATCCCATCCAATCTGCTCCATCTCATTTTTCACACAGGTGAGAGCTCACACCTGTTGCACGCAACCCAATCAACGTCAGCAGACCACCGAGATGGGAGCGAGTCTACGCCATCATCAGCATCATGACCGCTCTCATTGGTTTGACCGGTGAGCTTTCCGTCAGGCTCAACAATGCATGCATTTACTTTCTGCTTGGTACATACTTTTCGGATGCTTAGGTCTCATTCACAATCAATTTATTTCATCAAAATTGTTCTAAAAAAATTAACAAAGAAACAAAAGAGAGTTAATTAAACCCAGTTTTTACTCAGGTAAAGCAAATGCTGAGGGAATGATCGAAAGCGCATCCATAAGGCGGACCTGTTAGGGGCAAGAAACGTTCAATAATCAGATCGCCACTATCGAGCTGTCACAAAATTCATGAGCTCATTCACACTACTATGCACACAATCATGATGCGCCAAGAAGTGAGATGCCTGCTATCTACCACTTTGCTATTCTGAGTGATGTTTATTTATGTATATTTTATAAGCCTAACTTCCAGTTACTATACTTATATTACATCTTGACATGCAAGCAAGCTATACGATGGGTAAGCTCATGTGTGTGCGAGCACGTCCCTATGCTCAATTTATACCATGATTCTAAGGCTTCTATTGCATACCTCTAAAATCTTATATAACTTAAACGAGTATTTAACGCATTCAGCCTGCATATTACGAATTTTGCTAGGTAAAACTTGCTCTGGTATAATTATTGGTATAAATATATGGCTAGATAACAATCATCATTATCATCATCTACTCTGACGACACTTGTAAGTGTATCTAATTCTGGTGAGGAACACAAACGCAGGAATACAATTAATTGGCAAGACTGGAAAGGAACATAATGAAAAATTAAAATTGTTTATATCAAAAGAAGGAAGGTCACAACATTTATGTAACCAGTGTGGACAAAACTATGCATATCATCAGGCAAAACTAATATACTTACACGTACGCATGTCCGATACACCATATTTTTCTATTCGTATAGTTATTGGCAACATTTATCATATTCGAGACATCAAAGCTCTCTAGCAGTTAAGTCACTATCAGTGTTGATAAGCAAGGCTGTTCCAGGGTTAGCTACCACCATCCGAAACCCAAGTGGATACCCCTGGTGCGTCCAAACCATAATAAAAGGGAAAATAAACATGAATCATGATTCAATTTGAATTTGGTTGCTTTACGATTAATTTTATGTAGCATCGTATCTGGGTTCATCATCTGCATACTCTGCCATGCAAACCATCTGCATTCATGCATTACTTAATAAGAAGTCCAGTGGAAAAATAATAACTTATTTTCAGACTTCTGAATTCGAGTATATTAGAAATAAAAATGGTCCACGGGTTCATTAATCTTAACAAAAATCCTTGAAGAAATAAAGGTTTGTGTTAAAAAGCTCGGATTCTGATTGGTCACACTCTCAACCTTCTAGCAAAACTTTCCATTGTTTTAAGTTACGTTTGGCAAAAAAATTCTGAAAGTTTTAAATAATTTTTTTAAGTCTTAATTTTCTACTCCTGCCATTGTATTCAACTTCACTTTCTAGTCCTGCCATTGTATTCAACTTAACTTTCTCCCAGAACAAAAGAACAATTGAAAAACTTTCCCAAATTAAATAAACTATAATTTTTTCCTGATTTAACTTACATAACGTTAGTTTTGAAAACTACAGTGTTTTTATAGTATCAGTATAGGATCTAATCTGGAGGCATCAACCATGGGGAAAGTCGACTTCCTGGGGAAAGTCTATGCGTGGACAGTCATCGCAGTGATATTGGTAGGGACCTTCGTGTTAGTGGGAATGAATTGGTACAAGGAGCACCATATGGACGGAAACATGGGTAATATTTCCAATTTAAAAAAAAGAAACCAACTTAAACTTGACAATATGTCGTTTTCTATTTAGCCACAGAAACCCCTGATGACCAGACCCACAAGTTGAACAGTAGTCTGATGTCCAAAAATATAACAAAGGTGGAAAGCATTCTGGTGGCAATTTCCACGACAGATTCTCCCTTAAACGTCACGGAAGTTCCAGAGGTTCTGCAAGTGGTAGAAGTCAGGAAAAACGGGACCATCACCAAAGGAAGGGTCAAGCGAGAATCCCATGATAACCAATGGAACCTCCATTTGATCAACTTAGTAGTAGAACGAATTTCTCCGAATGACAAACTAGAACAACAACATCTTAAATCAAATTTATTGAACCATTCCTTTACACATTAATTATTGTTGGTATCCCAATGGGGTTTGCTATTGCAAATAAAACTGGAAGTTGTGTATGTGCTACTTCCATTAGATACAAAATGCCCCACAGGACGCAACGTTGTTTTAAAGGCTCTGAAAGGTAACAGAGCTTGCAACTTTTTGCATACATTACAAATCTCAACCTCAGATTCTAGCATACACTCAGGTTGTGAACGCTGGTCTTGATATGTTTTGGGCATTTGCAGTCATAATAATATTTAACTATATCATTTCTGTTTATAGTTGCAAAGTCAGTTGAATATGGGGCATCCCAAGGAAAACTGGGATGGTGCGGATGAGTTTAGACAAGTCATGTAATAATGGAACCGTTTTGCTCTAATGGGGACGTCTAATGCATACTGGAGATCAATTTGATTAAACCGCATTTAATGACATGCTGGCAACTATAGCAAAAGCCATTACATTTCCACAGTAAATAGGAAGAATATTCTTACATACTAAACTAAAATAACATTCCAACTCACCATGCAGGGCAAATTGGTTTTAAATAAATTGGAAGTTGTGCGCTCGCAAAATTTGAATGCATTGCTGAAATATATTAGTTTTTTGGAAAAATTCTAAATCATTACCACACATTTTTAATTGTCTATAAAAATAGGACCATTCATGCTTTGAACCGCTTAGGTAAGTACATGGAGTTCATCATCATTTCAACATCCCGAGCATTTGCGATTAACAACATAGCTTAAACTTTCATCTGCATTTCTCAAGTTTGTTTGTAGCTTTACATTGAAGCTTCTGATCGAAGGAGGAAATTATTTCTGTTATCCAAGGTCCAAAACCGTACTACAATATTGATGGCGCTTCTGGTTTCACTGGGATGTCGCCATCTCGAAAACTAGCATGAAGAACGTGCTTTCAACTTTATTTTTATACGCTCACGTTATTCTCGCAGTTAAGGATACTTATGTCATGCATGCATGAAAATTAGTCGACTTTTTGCAAACAAATTATTATAAAAAACAATTTCCTTGAATAAATTTGGCATCAAATGAATCTGCGTTTAAAATAAACTAGGAATAGGTCTTCGCAAAATAAAAAAGTAGGGGAGCAAAATTAATGCTGGAAGTTAGCATTGAACTCACTGCAACTAATTCTGCAGTTCAACGCTCTCCCATCTGAGCTGTAGAGCTTCATTTGGAGTTATTAAGCTTGATATCGATGATATATAGTACTCACAGTTGAGCTTTTACATTTGCTTGCATACGATGCTTTGCTTGAAGTGAAGTTTACCCATTTGTGAGTTTGTATAATTTTCCCATGCGTCTGACGTTCTGCTGCTAAACGGAAGTTCTTTCACATTCTCAAAGGCAGCTAGGTAAGAAATACCGATTTGTTTTAAATTCTTGTCGTTTTCTCCATTCACAATCCTGTTGCTGAATCTTTTATTATTATTCCAATTACGGAGACGAAGCGACTTGCTAACCTGGAACATTTGAAGTGAAGTCAATAAGATTTTAATCTTCATCTTCATTCATAATATGATAACCGAAGATCCACTTAATACAAAACCTATTACAGATTTTATTGTTTACAAATCTGTCTGTAAAGTTCACCAATCTGAGACTAAACATTAAACGTCCATTCTGGCCCCCAACCTGGAGAAAATCATAACGTTATAATAAAAATGCTGGAAGTAGGTTCCTCACGGATGTTTAGAGGTGACTCTAAACTTTGGAATCCACAACCACCATTGAAAATTTAACGTTTTTTTTTACTTTGAATTTTATAAAGCATCCCTTCCTGCCTCAGAAACATGTTCTGCATGATTCGTTCTTAGTTTGCCATTTACAACCCAAAACGTTTACATCAAATGTCAAAATACAACTGATTCTCGCGTGGCCCCGGTTTGTATAAATGAAAAATTAAATGAAAAATGTAGGGTTAACAAAATATAAGTTATATGAAGGTAAAAATTAAATAAAACAACAAATCAGCCCGGTAGCTACTGTATTTCTTATTCTGTTTTGTTTATAGGAATGTTATCAGCACCTACTTTGTTAACACACCAAAGCAGAAAGTGATACGATGATAAATGATAGGTTGTGGTACTGACTACACTTTTTGGTTAGCTTATGGTTGCCTTTACAACAAGCCAAACGAGGATGTGGATAAAAGCTCACCCATACAAAATGTATAGCAAACTAGTCAGTCTTTTCTTTGTCTCTCCACAATATTCACAAGCAGAACTCACAGTACCCAGTGAAATAATGCCTGCTAACTGCTCGACAAGGACGCAAATTGTTCAGTTAGTTGTGATTCGATATGGGAATGTTTTAAAAAGTGGTAATGAACCACAAAGCGCATGATTGACTGATTATGATTTATGGGGATAATTCAGCTCACAAATGTGTAGTAAATACTTCCTTATTGAATTTAATTACTAGCTCACTGCCTCCGAAATTTTATTTGGTTTGAAAGGCATATTAATAATCAGCACTGCACTAGCATTTACACAATTATCATCATATCATCGTGTTCAAATAGTATCACAAATAGGCAAGCCCAAATACCTGTTATCATTTACAATACGCGGCTCATTCAACACAAATGGTCCAGTTTTCATTTATAACTGAATGTATATTTTTCAGAAATGGTACATTCTTGCTTTTTGAAACCAGCCTCATTGAATTCACTAAAAAATTTTGGAATGGAAACTTCAAAAGTCAAAGAAATATTCACCTATTGAATTGCTTTCTTCAGTCTCTCTCGTTTTACATTTCAAGAGAAGGTTACCTCCATTGCATGATTGTGGAACTTTCATTACACGCTTCGGAGCTCACCATTATTACATTTTTGATGATGATGGTGAAATAGGCAGATCCTTATTTTCAGAATTCATGGCATATTTGTGTGCAAAAGTAGATGATAACTTTGTTTCATAGTGGATATTTATTCATCGCTATTACGTTAAAAAATTATTTTCACGGGATGTTCCGCAATATATTTTCTACGACTGCAGTGAAGCCTAGCGTGCATAGCTTTGTATTATAGTGTACAAAGACGATATGCTTTTCCTTTGCGATACCAAGTTAATACAAAAAGGTGGCTACAGATTCACTCACACATAAATATATTGCGGTAAAGTACATGGTTATAGCAAGACTTCGTTGTAGACTCAAGTAACGTTTACATATCCAACTGCATGAAGTTCTAACATAATTGTATTATTGACAGCGAGTCCTTTTTGTTATGCATCTAAATTTAATGCTCTTATGCGTATACATTTTTGCGCATGAGAAATTACAGGACATTGCAAAGGGTGAATCATCTAGTTTTAAATGAGTTAGGTTTAAAACGGATACAAATAATGTGCTTTCTTTTTCTTTAGCTTTGGCAGGATTTGGATAACTGCCCGCAGTATCCAGTTCTACGGGACGACACCAGATATCAAAACGGTCTTGTTCTGAATAAAAGGGGATGCACAACATGAATATTTCCTATTTTATTCAGTGTATCCGTAAGGTAAGGACCTGGTCAACGATGCTTATAATGATTTCTGACATATTATAAGATTGCAGTTTTGAATAGATGTTTAACAGCCTTTTTTAACCTTTAGGTGGAACGGAATGCTGAAAAGAAAATTCCAGATTTTAAAATGAAGACGTGAAGGAAGGAGAAGAAAGAACCGCTCATATTTGTTTCAGTTAGGAATACACAAATGTACACCACGGTTGTAATATCTTGGACAGACTCGAAATCGTCTTGTAATCAAATCACGACTTCTCCGAGTTATCTTATATGCGTTAGTTAGTTCCCCCAGTTCCTGTAAACTGGCTACATAAGATTCTGCACCTTTGATGTATGCATCTCAGATATTAGAATGAGCGTCATCCATGCCATGAGCTAATACACTTTGTGCTAATGATGGTAAGGGAATGAGAGTGTGACGGAAAAGCATTTTATGTTTAAGGACAACAACCAAGTGATGTTATTATAGAAAGATTGTGGATAGAAAGTCGAGCTTTATCCACATCCTCTTCAGACAGTACAGTGCAATGTATATTATACATAATCCTGGAGTATGATGCAACAGGTTGTTCTCTGCCTTTTTTGCACATACAAGATGTTGATCTTGACAAATTATACGTGAGCAATTTTTTACTATAGAATCTTATTACCCACAAGGAACCCAGAGGAGCCGCGGAGAACTTCAAAAATAAAATACCTACTTGTTTTTTTAGGGTGGACGAGGGCTCCAGAAGTATAAATTTTAATAAAACGAAATATAGTAAAACATTGCATTATTGAATACTCAGTTAAATCTGGATTAAAATTAATCACTTGTTTTGTACTCGACTCAACCTAGTTTGAATATGGTAAGTTAAATTATTCCATTGGAAAATTTGAAACTCAAGTCAGAGCCCATTTTTGCATTTAGTTTTTGAGTGTTTCTTCAGACGAGCATTGTTATATGTAAATATTGCAGTGTCAGGTGGTTACGGAATGTGTCCTATGAAATGGAATAAAGTAGTTATATAACCAGAATGGCCTTCAGAACTTGAGTGCCGTAAGGTTTACTTAATATTTTCACTGATGACAGAGCTAATCTCTTACACAATCTGCATTGTATTAGACAAAACAGGGAAATGTTTTTTTTGTTATATAACATAGTTCATACAAATATTACGGTAGTTATCGAGTATTTGAAGTTATTATTATTCTGTATTAACTGAGAAGCTTGATGTTTACGTTGAATTCTGTCTAATTTTATTTTGCAGCTTTCTGCCTCAGCAAAATGAATTTGCATTTGGACTACATAAATGGCTGCTTCTAAATGGAATGATTAGGAGGAATGAGATGAAAAGGGAGAACTTTTAACAAGAAGGCCTTGAAAGGTAAAGAACTATTCTGAACAAATACTATGCACCTCGGAATATCTTCATCATGCTTTTCGTATTTATGTGTATAGCGTAGTAGCTTGCTGCAATGATGATTTTGTTTAAAACTTAGGTTCGAGAAACCAAACCGGAACAACGAAGCGAATAGGAAATGGAACCCAGTATATCCTCATTTTCAGGTAGAGTAACTAGGTAATATAATGTTACAACTTATGTAACTTAGATTTAATTTAGTTAAGCAGTGTAGAAGTAAAAAAGAAACAAACACTGTACTGCATCGTTATGATAATTCAGCTCCTATAATGTCAAATTAAATATTACTAGGAAACAATGGGTAGGTTTACCAGTTTTGAGCAGAAATGCTGAGCTTATTCAAACTAACAACTAAGTACAAGCAAGTTTGCACAGAGGTCGTTCAGACGTTCCAAATCAGTTAATGTTAGGGTTAAAAATAGTATTATGATATAAGTACTCATTTTATACACTTACATTTTACATATATATTTAAAACTTGTAAATACGCTTGAAAGTGAACTAACGTAAAGTTCACTTGTTACTTCATCTAACGGTCAAGTTTTCATGAGGACTAAAAAGTGGTAGCTGCATCTAAGTACTTGTTAATGATGATGACGTGAAATGCGTGTAAAGTTTTAAGTTACAACCTGTAACTAACGTACTTCTGGCTTTTTAACGAAAAAAGAGACTATGAGCGTGTTAGGCAACTTAATTCATTCCTACTCTCTTGATTGTTGAGTGTCTATTTTTTTACCGATAATACAATACACGTTTTTTGTTAGTGGTTTAACTAATATTTTAGTATTTGTAGATTTGGTGGTACAGTAGAAACAGAATACGACCTGAAAATTAATTTTTTTTTGAAAGAAACGGAAATCAGCGATGTGTTACATGGAAAGCCAAGCTCTCATTAGGTTCAGTAAGATATCTGTCTACTATTTGCATATTTTTTTCGATCGATCAACCAAACCTTCAGTACAGAACAAGTCAACGGTTGACATCGGCAGCTTCTATATAAATATGTTTAAATCAGCTGTAAACATGTCTAATTATATATCGGCATCATGTTATGCCAATCGTGCATGACTCCATGTAGAGTCACTAGAAGCTTTAGATGCGTAGTTAAAATTAGAACAGCCAATACTCTGCAAGCGTGGTTTCAAAATAAGAAAACAAATCATGAATAATAATACATGTAACGATATGCCTAGAGACGCAAAAAAAGTCATAAGAGGTGAAATACATAGTAAAATTTTTGAATGCTAGAATAACCTTCAGAGCTTGAGCGTAGTTGGGTTCACTGTATATTTTTACCGATGACCGAGCTAGGTCGTTGAGTAGACTATTGTAAACAAGTGGTGGCTGCACACAAAAAAGTTGCTGATGATGGTGATGATGTGTGATCTGAGTAGAGAAACATGCCGTGAAACACTGGTTACTGGATTTAATATAGTTTTCCTTGAATTACAGGTTATTGCTATTTGTTAGCAGATTCACGTACCCAACCAAGATGGAAAAAATATGGGATAGACGGACAAGATAAAGACGTTGAAAATGTAGTAACAAGCTAAAGGTTAAAATACTAAAAGTCACACATTATGAATTAGCTAAATGTTAAACTCGACTTTTTATATATTTTAGGATGGAACAATATGCTTTTAAGCGGATCTGCATTGCAAATTCTGGCTCTGAAGTACAGAATGAACAACTATGAAACGACAAGGAAACAACAGCAAGCCCGTTGTAGCCTATAATGCCAGTTTTTACCTGACAGGATGCATGTTTCTAAAAGAAAGTGTAATATATTCTTTAACACTTCTTTATATTAGAGAAAATAGGGAGAATGTTTTTGTTTTGATGCCGATCATTCCTTTTTTGGTAGTGTGGTACACTTTATAGTAGTTTTAACGTAGTCAGTGTTATCATAATTCTATATAAACAGAGAAGCTTGACCTTTACGTGGAACTGTGTCTTATTTTCTTTTGCAGCTTTCTGCCAAGCCTCAGCAATATAAGTTTGCAGTTTTACAACGTGTAAAATACAAAAATTGCTATTTATAAAGGAAATTATTGTGGAGAACGTGATGAAAAGTGACAACTTTGAACCGAGAAAGCCTTAGAAGGTAAAGAGCACTTCTGAACAAATATTTTGCGCCTGGAAATATCTTAAACATGCGTTTTCATATTTTTAGGTGTAACATATTAGCTCACCGCAATGATGATTTGGCTTATAATTTCAGTTCGAGAAATCAAGCCGGAACAATGAAGGGACATGCGAATGGAAACCAGTCCATCCTCATTTTTTCAGATAAAGCCACTAGGTACGGTGATAAATTGGCTAAGCTAGATAGAATTTAATTAAGCAGCGTAGAAGTGAAGCAGAACATGAACAGAAACAATCTCTGTACAGTATTGTTATAATCATTATCTCAGTTTCTAGATGGTCAAATAATAATAAGATAAAATTGGTAGGTTTATCCACATAATGCACTAATGCTGAGTTGAATTCAAATTTGCAATGTTCAAGTACATTAAAAGTTCCAATCTGGAAGTTAAGAAGGTCAAAAGTAGTTATGTTTTCAATTCGGAATGTTTCAAAAAGCTTAAATTAGCCAATTGGATCAAATAACTACAAAAGTAGTTCTTGACTCGAATATAATCCCGCTGATGGTGATAAAATTGATAATGGAGTGTTCGTGGAGTAGATAAACTATTAAACATCAACCAGGTAGTGTTTCAAGACGGATAATACTGAAAGCTGGTGAGAGGGAATGCGTATTTACAGATATAGGAGGCAAATTAAATCACCCATGGAGTTATCAAAGAACCCAGTAACACATTTTTGTGATCTCACCCAATAATTCACAGCTTAAAACACAATATTAACAAATAAATAACCTCATTTGCAGTTTCTATAAAAAATATTTGTAAATGTAGATATTAGCAGCAAAGTAAAAGCAAGCGAAGGGCACAGGCATTATACAGTCATAAGTTTTACTGGTTTGTAGTATACGGAGCGTGGTATACGAATGAACAAAGACGACAATAATCCTTGCAAATGTTTAGTGCACAAACATTAAAGCCTGCATATTCAGTACACTATGCACAATAGTTAATGTGCGTAGTTGTAGCAATACGTTTTTGTAAAGGTAGAGTTTGTAGACTGCACTCCACGTAGAGCCGCAAGAAACATTGCATGCGTAGTCAAAATCAGAGCAGCCAAGACACTGGCTAGCGTGTTCTCAAAAAAGGAAAATAGTCATGAACATGAATACATAGTAAAAAATGAGTACAAAAAGTAGATTACTTAACTCTCTCAAAGTGGTTTGTAACTTATACGACCCAATTCTTACCAGCAGTGCGTACACTTATCTTACTAATGATGGTGATTGTATAATAATGGGGCTGAAACAGAAAAACATTTCACATTGCCTGGGGAACGAAACAAAGAGGTAGATTAATGTAATGCAAAATTTCAATCGAGTCGTTGAACTGGTAGGGGGCAGTTTGTGTTTAGTTTTAATTGGTAGAGTATCAAAGTGTTACAAAACTGAATAAGAACCGTAATTCGTTCAAACATTTGAGCAAACAAGTGGTGGCTACAAAGATGAACTTGTTGTTGATGATGGTGACGAGTAGATGTGTGTGAAAAAGAAAAACAGTTGCATCAAATATGCTAGTGACCTTGACACTGAAGAAAACAAAACATTTTAAGCTTGTCAGGCAAATTAACTCAGTAGGCACATTCGTTTGTATATTTAGAGTAGATTCAGTAACGTAAAACACACTGACCGCTGGAAATTCATGGAATCAGGCTGAACAAACTTAATTTCTAATTCGCATCTAATCTGTTTGTATTTGCAGTTTTGTTCATGTGCCAACCCGGTAGCAAATCCCTGGCTAATATTATATTCATAATTGGGAATTTTCTGAGCCCAATGAGTATGGAAAAGCTGAAAATTAGGTAACAATGTCTATAATTTTTTACTCAAATACAATAAACAGTTCAGGTAATTGTTTAACTGGTACATTATATATTTATAGAGTAAGTTGGACATTAGAAAGGGAAAACGGATTTAAACTTTACGTTATGGCTTTAACGGAAATGGAACTGAAACCAGAAACACATGGAAAATGGAGGATCATTTTATAGTAAGACATCAATGTATACATATATATTTCCAGTAATCAACCAGACTTTTAGTTCAAAACCATCTTTGGTCAATCTAGTAGGAAACAAAGTAAACTATTTCAATACGAAACCATTTTATGGTGGATTTTCAGCCCTATTTATAAACTTATTATGTCGAAAGGGCTCCATCAACATTTTTTGATTTAAAGATCAAGCGTATTTTACATTTAGTTGTAATTGGTGATGTATCAGAAAAGTCGGAGTACCAATATTTCGTATGTTGATTTACGAATGTCTGACTAAACCAGTACTAAATCATGTTGCATCTCAACAGTTCAGAAATTTTAATTTGGCCAGATAAAATCAAATAAACCCGAGTAATTGCTTTTTGTGGCTGAATATTGCTCTCGGTCTCGGTTACATGCACATTTTAAACACAGAAACTCTTACGCTTCACTGATTATACTTTTGTCGTTTGTTAGTCGAAATAGTTGTTGTGCATGCTAATGTGAACAAGTAGTGGCTGGACCTAAAACATATCTGATGATTATGACAATAAAGGTTGCTAACCCGAGACTAGAAAGCTGTACCTAAATCGTTTTTGACATTGATGCTGACCAGTTTTTTTATGTAACGAGTATTTCACGCAATGTTTGCTTACCAGTTGGACTTCTTCATGCATTTAAGTTTAATACATAACGTTGCTTAATAATTTGGTGTTTCTATATTCCTGTAGGTCCACTTTAATACTGCAAGGAGCATCAGAATTGAGCTGACTTTAATTAAACAGTAGTAATCATTATGAGAGAGAATCCCTCACAAGGTGAGTAAATTATATTGTGCCACCATTTCGCTACTTTTGTATGGAAATTGTTGCAAAGATCTTGGAAACTTAAAACAACGGAAATATACTGTTTTAAATCACATTAGATTTATTTCGAACCAAACATAATCCAAATCAATACCTTGTCACTAATTGTAAGATGCAATTCTATCCATGCATCCAAATCGAATTGAATTCCGGAAACATCCTAATTAAAGAGTGGTTTTAGCGTTGCTTGGGTTAGTAAAATTATAATAATCCTCATCCAGATGTCCTTTGTAGGCTGTTGCTGTAGATAAAAAGTGTTGAAAGAAAACGAATTTAAAACTGTGATTTGGATTTAAAATTGAGTTGACTCTTATATCGCTTCTCCATTACCGGCATCTTTCCTTTGCTTGCTCTGTGAGCCTACACGCTCGATGGGAACTTTAATGAGCTTTCCCCACCAGAAAGTCTTGTGAAAGGATTTGGTGATTTTGTCTTCCCTTTCATCCCAATCCGTACTATTTTCTATTCCACTCGAGTTTTGGATAGGAGAGGTTGCTGAAGAAATAGAACAAAGACGTAACCAACATGTTCAGAATAATTGATAATAAATGATTTGTTATGTTTACCAATCGTACGTTTTTCTCCATTATAAAGACTGAGGAATGTGAAAAGCGCAGTAAATAAGCCAACTGCTAACATCACCCAAATAGCTTTAGAAACTTCCTTTTTTGACATTTTACTGCACGGTTGAACTGTTTAAAGATTCAAATAAATCGTCCTATTTACTAAAAATTAGGATGGAACAGATTGTTCAATAAGATTCTGAAGGGATAAGTAATAACACAGGTGTACTTGCGTAGTGCAAAGAATCTAAACAACATGATGTTCAAAGCTGATTTGGGTTTTTGCATGCTTCGTTGTTTTGCATTTGGCGGTGTGCCAGCTACAGAATGTCATTGTTTCTAGGTGCTGAAGCCATTCAAATATATTGTTTATTATTGAAAAATGTTATTTCAGGTAAGAGAGTAATAATTTGGGTGCAAAAGTGGAATTAGGGCGATTACACCAACAAGAAAGCCAGTATGCATAACTTGATATAGAATTGAACATAGACGATTTTTTTCCTTTATCCAGTGCATCCAAAGAAATTTCTACAGACTTAATTCGCCTACATAGTGGTGTCTAAGTTGGTTATAGCAATACTTTGGTGTACATTGAAGTAACGTTTATACAAGACTGCAGATACATACAACTGCAAATAGACTTACGATTTGCACAGAAGTATAGGTCTGTATTCAGAGTCAGAACAGCTAGCACAACGTCAAAGTCTAAGTTATACTGTTCCTTCTCCTTTTTTTACTCTTGCATCCGTAGCATGGGTAAATTTTAACGAAACGAAGAGTGATAAAAAATACTAACATGATTCACGAGTTTGATTTTATTGCTGAAAAAGGGAGATACCTTTGGCTGATGCATCAGATAACGTAAACAAGTAATTTTGCTGCAGATAATATTGAAATGCGATTGTGGAAAAAGAACATGTTCAAACCATTATAATTGCGTTGACATTCAGTTTTGCTTATTTTTTTGTTATGCATCTGCATTTGCTCTAATGGCATTCTTGTGCATGCAAAGTCATTGGTCACGGCCGAAGTTGAATGATCTAGTTATGAATGAATTAAATTTGAAATGGGATTTTTTGTCATAATTTACTTCACTCATAGTAGTTTTTTGGTCAACGTCTTATGAGAGTGAACGGCATTGTGCAACCCAGTACGTTCACAGCCATGCCAGTTTGTGATGAGTAGATTCTGATAGTAGATTAATTTTATTGCCCAAAAGATTCAGTAATAAAAATATTCATATTCGTCGATGTAATAAATGGTTATTTGTGTAGTGCGTGTCAAAATATTGATAGATTATGTAGAAATCATTCTAACTGAATCGTTCAAGTGTACAAACGTTGACTGTATCTCACATCACAAGTTAAAGATTGAGCTGGTAATGCTTTTAAGCACGTTGGTGCATTAAGTTATAAAATCACAATCAACGCATATTCTGCATTGGGCATTAATTTATTTGCGTTTATTTGCGATAGCGTAGCATATAAACAGGACAAAGACATAGGAATATAGTCTTCCCTGTGCATACACGGTACACACAAAACCCTGCAGTGAGCGAAGAACCTACGTTGCGAAGCGTGTCTTTGTTGCAAGTCCAAGCAACTTTTATACACTCAACGACATGTAGATTTGCAATGTACGTTATGCAACTTTCACACAAGCATATAGTTTTGTAGTAAAAATCAGAACAGTTTCGACAGTGATTGCACCCATGCTATGCTAGATATTCGAATGTACTGTGAATTTTGTTGTTGGTATTTCAAAAGCAGAACATTTATCGTTAGTTTACGAAGCTGCAGAAAAATTGATATAAAGAAAACTCCGAGTACACCTAAACAAATAGCTTAATTTGGACTTTCATAATTTAAATACATATTATACACTGATTTGTGTGCCATACGTTTAGTTTCTTGTGTTATAAAATGTTTAGGAAACTTTTCAAATAGGGAAACACTGCTTAAGCTGATAAAGTAAAGTATTACATATACGTGCGCAAGCCTACAACACGAAACGTTGCATGGACCACGTTAGTAATAATAAGTTCACTTAAAGTATTCCTGCATGGTAAAATGCAGTCATTGCACTATGATGCAATTCGGTCAACTTTTTCTCGAAATTCAAAATTATTTAAACAAAAGTAGGTTGCAAGGATTGTGATAATAGTCGAATAAAGGACACTTTGACAAACATTTTGATATATTTGTCGCCTCAATCCGCGCGCGGGCGATACTTTTATAGCTGCTTTAAGTTTTAAAATCTTTATCCGCAAAAATTTACATTTTTTATTTCAATGAAATTCTTCTTATATTTTGTGCTAAAACATTACTCCGTATTGTAAAATTAATGTAATAATCATGTTTCAAAATATTAGGCCACTTAAAAACTGAAATTTATTAGCTTTGAAATATTTCGGTTTGGTGCTTTGGCGAAATATCTTGAAGCTAAAAGCTCTTAGGAAGATACCGCCGCGCGCGCGGAATGAGACAACACCTATATCAAAATGTTCGTAAAGAGTCCTTTATTTGCATGTAATCACAAATCCTTGCAACCGCCTTTTGTATTTGGCCTGCAGAAGAGTTTCGGTCAGGAACCTACTAAAATAGGGCTGAAAATTGGTTTAGGCAATAATAGCTCCAAAACGGAGCAGTTTACGAAGCCGAAATTAGTTCTATTGGATTCTCCACCCTTTTCTACCCCAGAAACATTATAGTTTCTTATTAAGTTTTGCTTCTACTGCTTACCAATCAACATCCTTTTTGTATTTCGAGAAAAAGTTGATCAAATTGCATCATAGTGCATTGTACCAGATCAACGGGATAGGTGTTAAGAAATGAGTTTGTAGTATTCATTTTCTAGATCACAAATATGAATACAAAACTGTTTGTTTTGTTGTAGTGTACAATATCAATAGGTTAAGATGTGTGTATTTTAAGCACGAGGCTTCAATCAACATTCAATACATTCAAAAATGTTTAAAATTCATGCAGCATCCTCATCAAACGAGCACTTTTAGAGTTGGTGGTTCCCGTCGCGTTGCTGCTGAAATAAATGAAATCCTCATCAAGATTCCAGATGACCCTATTTAGTATTTTCCATTTTGAGTTTTTTCTGAATCAAGCAAACTGAAACGTTGAAGTGTACAAACGTTGACTGTATCTCACATCACATGATAAGATTTGAGCTGGTAATGCATTTAATTATATGGATGGTGATAATATTATTAGGAAGACGGGACGGACAAAATTTCTTAATAAAAACGTAGCGGATTAAGAAAGCATAAGATTTAAAGTAAGTTGAGTAATTTGTTAATCTTAGTAATCATTTACTATCGTTAATGAAATGTTTTGTTTAATATGCATTGTAAGCTTAAACAGTCCTACAAAGAAATATGATGGTGTGTTTCATTCTGGTTTGTGATGTTATTCGTTCTTTCTGGTTACCGTAAACACAACTTTTTGGCCTACTTGACGAAGTTCCAAAGAGAAAACTATTTTCAGTTTTGAATTAGGATGGCAATCAGTAATGTAAAGGACAGGTTAAGCTACTAAAAGTGTGACCAAACCAGCAAGAAACAACTACAAAGCAGTGATGAAATCGCAATCAACGCATATTCAGCCAAAAAATTTCAATAAAAACTTAACTTAATATTATATTTTAAATAAACTGCGTTTTGAGTTAACTTACCCTTTGAACTTTTTAATGGGATCCGCTAGACCAAGTATGTCAAATCGTCCTATTGCTTCAGCATTTATATTTTCAGCGCGGTTATCCAAGGAAAGTGTTGTTAGTGCTGGTACGTCAATCCCGGTTTGATTGATGTTATCTGAGAACACTCCTCTAGCTACACAAAGAGAAAACAATACTAACACTGCATCAAGCCACCATGCAGGAGACATTTTTAATTTTTAAATGATTGGAAGATCGGTGAACAAATTGACTCCGCTAGAATTCTCTCGACTGCGTGGTAGCTTACAAGATAAAATTGGTAATTGGGATGTTTTACGTCGGGCAGTTGAGAATTAAATTAATTGTAAACTTTCTAAGCCATGTTTATGCTTCCTGCTACCCATTTTTTTCAACTGATTTGTCATGAATCCATTGGGTTTTCGTAATGCTATACAACCCTAACAGCCGATTTCAGGCTTCTTCCAGATTTAGGTTGTTGGTAGATTAAGGAATGGAAATTAAGTAATGCTAAAAAACATGCCATGAATGTAACAGCTGCCAAAGCTTGTATACATTGAGGAAGGTTAGTGCAAAATATGTGTCACTCACGAGTACGTAGAATTAAGATATGCGTACAACATGTGTGCTATTTCAACATTTAAACCCGACAGGAACACATTTAAAATATGCATATTGGCTTAGTTCATAATGGTTCTAGGCTGCTCTCCTTGTGCTTCTTTGGTACATAATTTTTTACGCTGTAGTATACTCGCATGTCAAAAATGGGACAAACACGGTGTAAAATACTCTAAATTTGAATATCCTGCTAACATAGCTAGTTAATACCATTCAACCAACCGTACCAACTATTCATGCAGATGCAGTAAGTGATAATTCATCATTATCCGGTTGTTACACGTATTCTAGATGATTTCGTGAATCCGGTTAAAATATATTTAACAAACAAATTTTTGTCATCTGGGGTTCTACAAAAGTTGATCATGTTGTAGAGATTCCATTTTTGGTAACCGTGATCAGCAACACATAATTTGTTGCGTCGCACGTTGATGCTTTTGTATTCTAATGAAACTTTAAAAATTCTACTTGCCAACTAGGTTTGAAATGAGGACTTCAAAACTTTCTTGCATTGCATCAATGAAAATTGCATGGTAAAATAAAACTAGACTTTAAAACAAATTAGAGAAATGTATGGTACGTGTGCGTAAATCGTATTGAAGTTTTCTGCTAGATATGTATATCCCAGAGCTTGAACGTCAGATACGGGTCATCATGATTATGCAACCATTTCATACTTAAATGCAGAAGAGGAAACAACAAATTTACATTTCATTCAAATATTCTTTATCCAGGCTAATGATGCAACGATTTGGAAACCTCCAGATGATTGATGACGAACTGGTGTGATAGAAATGGATGTCTACCCAAGAAGTTGTTTGTGAAAGCTCGCTGGAGAAAGCTGAAAGGAATAGCTTGACTGAAATCTGGGACAACTTTGGCAAAATATGGTAATCATGAACTTAAACTCTCTCCTAGTTATTAATCCATGTTACGACATAGAATAAATGAATCGGATTGGTAGGTTCATTCAGTTTGCAGTGTGAATAGGACAATCCTGCACTGAACCACATACCAAAATTAGTATTTTAGAAAATATAAGGTTTGGGCGCGATTAGTGGCAAGTGTGCTCTCTATTAAGAAAACGATTGAAAATACACATTGAGTTATGGAAGAATACGTCAACATTTTCCATGGCATCTTTAAAACGTAGGAAAGATAGTCAGGAGTTAGGTGTGGGGGAAATGTGTTGAAATGAAGAGATGCAAGGAAATGGAGAGAAAACCAGGTCAACTCACCTTCTTCTTGTTTGAAACTGACCAAGTTTTACTCAAGTGTCAAGTGTGGTTTACTTTTAGTTTTAACTGATGATGTACAAGAAAAGTTGGGGTATTGTAAAACTGAGTCTAACAATTGGGATTTAGTTTGCAATGTCCAACTGACCCAGTTTTAAATCGTGTTACACATGTACTGCATGGTAGTGTGATAAGGCAAACTTAAAAATTACCTAACTAATCGCATTCTGTGACTGTATAATAGTCGATTTTACATTTACGTATATCAATACGTCAATGCCAGAAAGTCTTACAGTTCACTGGATATATCACAATAATAACAATTTTTATCGCTCCTGACTTTGACACTATTTTACTATAGTTTTATTATTGTAGCAGTGTTTAACCGAATTTTTGCTTTCACATTAAACTCCTTCATGCATTTAAATTTTTGGTTTTGTAGAAGTTTCAGTGTCGTTACACACAGTTGACAGTTAGATGAGATATTATCGCGTTAGGTTGCAAATTCTTGATGTTAATGATGAGATATAACTTAAATAGGGTTTTCTTTGATAATCACTGTATTGCATATAAACTCTAGCAACGGAACCTCATAATGGATGCAAGCCCATTTTGAGTGGAGTAAGACATCAAAATATATAGTTTCATGATGTGAGAACAGAAAGGTGTTTTGGTTGTTCTTTTACTGGCGGTCAAGATTCAGGTTTTGGAGAAAGTTAAGTTGTATGCGGTAGAGTTCTTCACAAGGTAAAAAAAATTGTAATGTACCTTTGTTAAAAATTGGAACGTATAGGAAATATATTTTTGTTCGATATAATTTTAAATAGATTTTAGAAAGATTCATTAAAGCTTTACTTTATCCCCCAAACTAGCCAAATCAAAGACTTATGAGTATATATAAAACGTAATTCCATCCATACATTCAAAATTGTTTTCAATTCAAGTAACATTCTCATTAAACAGGCACTTTTAGAGTTGAGTCGAGTTCCCACCGTGTTGTTACTGAAATTATGAAAATCCTCATCAAGATTCGAGATGGCACTATCCAGTTTTTTCCATTGGTACGTTTCCTTATCTTCATAATTTTTTAAATACAGTCTCTTGTGGACTGTTACTGTAGACAAAAAAAGTAGAAAAAAACAGAATCAATTTATTATTATTATTTGATGGTGACTTGAGTTTTTATACAATGCATCCCTTACCGGCATCTTCCTTCTGTGTGATTTGAAAGCCTTCATCCTGATGTTCACCTTTGGCAAGCTTTCCCACGAGAATTGCTGTGGGACGTCTCATTAACTTTGTTGTTGTCACTCTTATCCCAATTCATTTCATTACGAAATTCGTTGTGCTTCTCAGTGGCGTTTTGGACAGCTGGAGCAGCTGCAGAAAAAGCAAACATAACGTTGAATACGTTAATATGGTCAGTACAGTTGATAATAAATAAATTGTTAAGTTTACCGGTAAAACTCGTTTCTCTGTTATTAAAGCTGAGGAATGTAAACATCAATACGAATAACCCTAAAGCCAAGGGTACCCTAAAGGCCCTTAAAACTTTTGTTTTTGTATTTTCCATATTTTTGGGTGGCTGAAACTGCAAAAATGCCCAAAAAAGTCCTCCAAAAAATTAACACACAGATTGTCGAATAAATTTTTTGATTGGATATGTATTACAAGTAATAGCACTGGAATCCCTGATACTATGACATATCTGAAGAATACCATTAAGAAGATTGAATGTGGTGTTTGCATGCCTCAGTCTTTGCATTTGGCGGTGTGCCAACTACATAATGTCATTGTTACCAGGTGCGGAACTCCTTCAAATATTTGTGCAAGTTGCAATACAGAAAATATATGTAAAAATGAATCGAATGATGATGATGATGAAAGTCTTGTACTTTATTAGGTATGACTAAAAGACATACGGTTTTTTGGGAAAGGTAGAGTAAGCAAAAAATAATGTTCATATTGAAATGAAATGGAAGGGTGGGTAAAAACAGGCAAACTACGTTTTTCTACTTTAAATACTGACGAGTTTTGATGTTGGTAAATGCATGTGATGCAAAAGCCGTGAGTAGGATAATTTAATCAGGTAACAAGCCCAAAATGTTCAACTACTGGTATGCGGCATAGTGTGTATAGCTTGATAATAGACTGAACAAAGACGATAGGTTTCCATTGAGATACCAAGTGAACGCAAAACAAGTGTCTACAGATTCACTCACATATGCATAGATAGCGATTGCATAGATAGTGGTTATAGGAAGACTTCGTTGTATATTCAAGTAACGTTTATACACTCAACTGCATGCAGTAATAACATGATTGCATTATTGACAATGCGTATTGTTTTTGTTATGCATCTGCAGTCAGTGCTCTTGTTTGTATACTCTCTTGGGCACGCAAAATCATGGGTCATGGCAAGCTTGAATGATGTAGTTTTAAATGAATTAGTTTCAGCTAACACTAATTATACTTTCTGATTGTTTTGCTTTGACAGGAATTTGCTAACTGCACACAGTATTCAGCACTACGGGACGACACCAACTATCAAACAGTCTGGTTTGAATAAAAGTAATGTACAATATGAACATTTTCTAGTTTTATGTGGTGAGTAACTGGTCTACAATATTTATAATAAATTCTGAAATATTACGAGCCTGCTGTTTTGAAATAGATTTTTAACAACCTTTTTAAATTTTAGGTGGAGCAAAATACTGCAAAGAAAGGAGACTAGAAACTCCAAGTCCAGACTTACATTCAAGTCATGAAGAAACCCGGAGACAAAACCATCTTATATCTATTGAAGTAGTAAGAAATTTACAAATGTACACTAATTCAGTACTACTTACAATTAGTCAAACTAACTTCACACTGTGTACTTGGGGCTTGTCAAGTCAAGTTCAAAACTGAATGATTTCAAACCACAAAAAAGTAATTGATTGTTTACAAAGTAATTGTAGAACTGTATATAAATAATAATACGTTAAAATAAACTAAAAGCCAATTCAAGTTCGAGCAAACAGTAAAATATTCTATATGGGAAAAGTGTCTCTAAGAAGTTCCAGATTGTAATAACACTGTATTGATGTATTGATAAATGACGAATTTTTTGCTACTTGTTTTTGCACCTGGCAATCTACAACTTTGAGTACAAACACGTGATAAGGGTTGTTTTAGATTAGCAAAGTACCATTTTATTTTAAAATATTGCCGCCCAGGAACTTTTTTGATTTCTATCTGTTCATATTTCTTTACTACATAGGCTTGGTGTATATTTTAAATTTTAATTGTCCTTCAAAATATTTAAATACTACAGTAATACGAACCTTAAGCAATTTGCATGTATTTGTATTATAGCGTGGTATACAAAATGAACAAAGACGATAGTCTATGGTATACCAAGTGCATAAAGAAAAGTGCATACAAATGTACTTGAGCAGCTGGTGATGCAGCTGCGTACTTTAACATGCCTTCGTTATCAATTTAAGCTAAGTTTATACACTACACAGTTATATAGTCAAAGCAGATCAGTCAACGAAGAAATGAAAGTAGTATACTAAAATGTAATCTGCATTTCCTTCCCGATATGGATTTTGAACCTTTGTGTGAGCACAATTGAAATGACATTGAACTTTTTTTAACACTAGTCTCATAATATGGCAACCTCTAATTAAAATATTGATAAACAGTGAGCTTTTTAAGCTGCTATATATTCTGAGTGGATATCATTATGCGTGGTATATGAAAACTCTGATGAAATGACTAGTCGTACGCTTAGGTGCCAGACTTTTTATCTAATCGTAGTTAGTAGTTGCCGTAAATAGCCTAAACTCGATATTGTAAGGGAGATTTAGTGTAAGCGGAATTTTTGTATAGAAAAATTAGTATAAAAGTGCTTTAGTATAACCCAGAACAATAGTATAAAACACAAACTGCAGAAACTTTAGTGAATCGCTGTCGTTTGACATTTGATAACGCGTTCGTTGTTCAAAGAATAATAACACAATTGCGTTAGCCAAAGTGTAAATCCACCTGCTTCTTGTTAGGCCATGAATAATTAAAAGCTGGACATACAGGTTAGAAGCTGCTAGGTAATCAAACTCCAGACTCATAGCTAAAAGAGAAACAAAGAGGGAATTCATTCAAGCAATTTTTTATTTTAGTAATAAACCTGCAAGTTTATATTGACAATACACTCAGTCAGCTTTACAACCAACACTTTTTGTTCAGCATTGTTTCGTCAAGTCAATTTCTACCCTGCACGATTTAAAAAATAAAACCACAAAAGTTACCGTTAGTTCCCTTTTTGTTAGAAGAAAATAGATGGAAGATTACGTTTGTATAAAGTAAAATGCAAGTCCACCCTGGACCGAGAGAATAATTTAAGCTTTCACTTTTTAAATGCATAATATGCACCCATTTGAATGATATGTAATTATAAGAAACTGTTTGAATACAGAAAACGCTTCTAAAGCTATCAGCCCAAGCCAGTGTTGCTGCGGCTTACGACAAATGGGTGGTTTAACATGTAGCTCGCCCGTGATGTTTTGCCCCAGTCATAGAGCGCCTCATATACCTCTTCATTACGTACTCTATGACTGGGGCAAAACATCACGGGCGGGTACATGTGAAACCACCCATTTGTCGTAAGCCGCAGCAACACTGGCCCAAGCACTGTAAGTATAACATGATAAAGGCGTGCACATGTTAAAACCGCATAAATCTGTGGAGCTCCTTCAAACAACTAAAAATTAACGTAGCGAGGATTATCAACTAGAAATTCACACAATAGTATACCTGAACTATAGGAAAGTTATTAGTACCTCAGATTTTAGAATGAACGTCATCCATGCCATGAGCTAATACACTTTGGGTTAATGATGGAAAGGGAATGGGAGTGTGACGGAAAAGCGTTTTATGTTTAATGACAACAACCAATTTATGTTATTTCGGACATCAAGTGTACAACTTACTAAATACAAGAGCTTCTGTCTCATTTTTGCTTGCAGCATTCGGCCTACCATCAGAAACATGAATTTGCCGTCGGAGACTAAATAATCGGTGGTGGAATGAGGAAATTGAGAAGAACGGAGAAAGCCTTAAAAGGTAGAAACATATTTTAAGCCTTTTCTTGACTCCAAAACATCACAATCATGCTCTTTTGTATGCAAAATTAGATCGATGCAGCTCAGCGGAAGGATTTTGCTTAACGTTGCAGTTCGGGAAAGCTAACGAGAGTGGCAGGTCGAAGCGAAAAGGGTATGAAGGAAAACTAGTATATTAATGACTTCACCTATTGTTACTTCATTTTATTTTGATAGAAACTGATACATATATCTATGAGAGCTATCAATGTGAAATAGTATTAAAGTCATGTTATAAAAATATTGACATAGTACTTACATTCATGCAATTTACAGGCTGGCAGGCGTGAGTAGAATATAGCAATAGTTATGGAGACAGCCTGCAACCTGCGTAATGGTAGCATTTTTGAATGCGTACACATTTCATACATTGATAGATATAACTACTAAGCTAATTAAACTACAGAGCATAGTAATTTATACAAAGGTTTAAAATTGCTTTTATCATGATATGGAGAATAGGGAAGTCCGGTGATTGGATTTGCTGGCGTTTGAGATTCCTCTTGCATTCATTTATAAACGTAGCATGGTATACAAGTGAACAAAGACAAAACGTTTCCTTGTGGATACCCAGCACACTCAAAAAAGACTGCATATGAACTCCAATGTGGACAGCGAAGAAAGTATATAGCAAGACTTTTTTGGAAACAGCAACGTTTATAAACTCAGCTGCATGTAGATTAACGTCATTCAACATGTGCACAAGAAAATGTTCATAGTCAAAATCTGAACAGCTAACACAGCAACAAACTTCTGACACTCGAGGTATCCTATGAGTGGAATTACACTGCATCTCCTCTCCTCGGTATTGTTTTTGCAATATAGGTAGTACAAGTAAAGCTTGATGAGTCTTTACGACTCGTGTAGCTCACCAGTATGCTTTCAAAAAAGTCGGGAGTTCAGATAATGTAAACAAGTATGAACTCTTTCTTCTGATAAGATGGAACTACTCATATGAAAATATAAAAGGTTAATCATACATGTTTCTGACCTTGACAACGACCATGGGTTGTTTCTCTTTTATGCATGTGCATTTGATGCATTGATTTGAATTGCATTCTTGTGCTTACAAAACCGTGAGTCATGGTCAAGGTTGAATAATCTGATTTTTAATGGGGAAGTTGTACCAGTCTTAATTGTCGTACTTCTGTCTTTGACATTGGTTTTTATTTGTAGATTTATGCATCTGAATTCAAAGCTCGCGTGTAAATCATATTGTAGTGCATAAGCATACAGTGTCAGGGGTAATGGTCAAGATTGAATAATATAGTTTTATTTAATTTTTGCGAGTCTGATATAAACATGTGTCTACACAACCTTAAAAAACTACGTTTGAAGATTTTATTACATCAAAATCTTCCAGATAAATATGTAGATTCTCTTGCTACTGTAATTTATTTAAACCTTCATTACCGGTTGTGCGCCATTTCACGTTGTTTTATTTTGCCACCGTCTTTGTTTTCTTTTACTTTCCTCAGCTCTCCGAGCATTCCTTTCATCATTTTTGCTGAAAAGTTAGCCAAACCATAATAAACGTTTGTTATAAAAAAATTCTATTCAGAGTTGAATTTAATTTAAGTTGCGGGTAGGCAGGCAAATACAACAGCCGTTTGGCAGCTATACTTAGCTGCCTTGAACTTTGTCCACAGTTTCAACATGTGGCAGGATTGGCGAAGTTTCAAAAAAGGATGACAATGGTTGATAGTTAGATTTTATGGAAATTCAAGCACACTCTTTCGACTGGGAGAGAAATTTTTGGTCTAAACCCCCGTCAACTGCATAAAAAGGGTCGGGCAGCAGAATTCAGCTGCTGTTTCCTTCCCCTCTATGTTAAAGGCAGCGGAATTTACTGCGAACACGGCAGCTGTATTTGCCTGCCTAGCCTGTCTGAATTTTCAATAATAAATAAAATGTGAGCAGTCTAAAACTTACCCTGTGAATTTTTCTACTTTGTCTGCTATTCCAATTAGATGAAACATCCCTCTGGCGTTTGCGGTGTCCTCCAGGTCGGTTTGCGAATCAGCATCAATCAAAGTTTGATTAAATTTTTCTGAATAATCTACTCCAGAAGTGAATTTTGAAGTAAATATTAGTATTGTGCAAAAATACAGTGCGAAAAACATTTTTGAATTCTAAGCAGACTTGAAAAATGTAGCCCAACTACTTTACAAGAAATAAGTCAACTGCGTGGTTGCTTTTAACAAGAAACTTGGCAATTAGGAAGATCAGACGTCAGGTTGTAGAACAAAAGAGTTTTATGACATTGGCTTTAACGTAATTGGCAATTATGTATATTATGTTTCCTTTTACGTTTTTTATCAGCCGAATCATCATGAATGTAGTGAGTTTTAAATGTTTTTTTTGTCCAAAAAATCTTGCTGAGGTGTTATCCAAGTTTGTATTATATGGAGATCAAAGATGAGTTCTATATGTATTAAAATATGTGAATCATGTAACATCTGAAAAGCCAAAACATTATGACGACATACGATATGGAGTGAGACAATAAGTAATGAAATAACCCGTCATTAGATCAGACGATGCGTAGTTACGAATTGCAGACGTGCATTTTTGTTTCCTTTGTAAAACGTGGTACAGCAGGTACAAACTTCTTCTCACTTGACAAAACACGAGCATAATGCATGGATTCGTTGCTTATCGTAATTATCGTGATCGATTATGGAAAGGTTTAGAGGCACTACTAATAGTTAACTTTTTTCGAATTTTTTTATTCAATTTTGGTTACAGTTTCAACTTGGGTGAAAGGCTACAGAAAGGTTGCAAAGCAGACTAGTGTGATAGGGATGGATGCCAACCAGAAAATTCTATGCGTGAAGGCTCTTCTTCCAGAAACAACCTCAAGGAAATATGGTAAGCACGATTTCCCACCCTCATAGTTTTTACCTGGAATCTATTAAAAAATAACATGCGTTCATGTACTGAAAGAACAGTGATACTAAAACGTTTAGATAAATAAAGTTCATATAAATGGCGTATTGAGGGAGAAAGTTTGCTGCCCAAGTCTAGTGGTGAAATGCAGATTCAAGACAGGAGTAGCTCATAAATTTATATAGGATGTATACAATGAACTCTAGGCGATTTGTAACTATCACAACTGTCATGCGCAATTGTCTCTTTGACGTTAGTGTAATTGCGGAAGTAGGTGAAAGGTGTCGAGCAAAACAATTTCGGATTGTTGACAGTTGGTTCTCCTTTACAAAAACAAAGGTTCGTTAACAAATCATGAAACGTTTGTTACATTCTATTACTCATAATTAACGCACGTCTTAACTGAATAAAAATTCCCAGATACGTGCACAATATACTAACGTTTGACGAAGTTTTTTACTTCTTTCTGTTTCTATCTCAATTATTCTCTGTTGATTGCACTCAAAAACATTTTCGTAATACAGGATCAGGTTCATTGAGAGGTATTACTAAATTGCTTTTGGCTGTATTTGACTGGGGGTAAAATTGTTCAGTTTGTATATTTTCCAGCTTCTCTTATTTTTCTGTTGCACCATTCACGATAAAACGTACACAAGATGTTTGTAAAATGCATGTAAGCGAGAAAGAATACCGGAACAACAATTAAAGCAAAGCACCAACTATCAGTGCACATCTTGTGTCAGTGTTTCAGTAACATTAGCAATTGTATAGTTTCAAAAGACACTTGAAGTGTGTCCTTCCAAAATTTTCAACCAGTTGAAACATTTAGAAGTGCTACATACCCGTGTATAATGTGAATATGCTCAACTCAAACTATTCATGCATTACGTGATAATTCAACACTTACTGCGTGTAAGACGGAACCTTTTTTGATTTCGTGAATTATACTCATTGCTGGTATTGAGTGGACTGAATGACTGTCTCCCGAAAAAGCCGTTTGTGAAAACTCTTTGGAGAAAGCTAATGTGGAGTAACTTGACTGAGAATTTAAAAAACATTGTTAGTGTGTTCTGACATTCTCTTTTACTATTTACTCCAATATAACATATTATAATGACTTTAAAGAATTTGTAATCGCAGGAATAAATATATAGTTAACATGAAGACTTGGTTGTACTGTACGTGAGCTAATTGAATTAAAATGCAGACCACCTGAAATCACTTGTTCATTTTCAGAAAGGCGTTTGGGAGTTTTGTTGCGTTAAGGCAAGTTGACATTTGCTTCAAATGTTTAAATCTTGACTACAGTTTGAAGTCATTTCAGGAAAGTCTACAAAGAGGCTGGTATTATAGTAAATAAGGATGTCTGTCAGAAAAGATGTGAGTGAAAGCTTATTGGAGAAAGCACCCAAAACGAAAAATACGATCTTACAGTTTCTTTTTCACACAAACATTTTTTAGTAGTTTGATTTTTGACAACTGTAGCAACGATAAAAAGGTCTTACAATCAGGATGAGTTGTATAGTAAAAGATACTTTGACTATGCTTCATTAGCTATCTCACTGGCACTATATGGTTTGTAAGCTATACATAGATTTTTTTTTGTATCCGTCGTCTTACTATCATCACAATGTGCCACTGTACTTGAGTACTTATGTGATCTGTGTATAAAATACTTAATGCTCGAGTTGGATGCCGCAGGCTCCTATTCGGGGTCCGTTCTCATTCGAGCTTGTGTAGCGTTGGCTGTCTCCATTTTGTTGGAATTATTGTGAATTGTGCTGAGAATATTTCAGATGGTCCGAGCCCGCTTTTTCTTCTTTTCCCTCAGTAACTTAGTGGAGGCTGATCTGAAAGTTTCTAATGGGAATTTTAATAAAATGGATTAGAATTGGAGTGCATGATTTATATATATACATTTTGCCTTACCTTCTTTCCTCTGCGTGTATGGTAAGCCTTCAACTTTATTTCGGATTTTACAAGCTTTTCCCACAAGAACTGGTTGGCTAGTATTTCTTCCACTGTATTGGTACTTTGCCATAGATACAGTCAAGATGGATTTGGCAAAAGCATTACGAGTAGCAGAGTAGTAGTAGAATTTTTTTTATAAGACGTTGATAATTTGATTAATGAAAATTATGGATGTTCATATACTCAAATTGTTTAGGGCATCTCCTCCCTCCTTTCTTCTGTGCTCAAGATTGCCAAAAACAACACAAAACGTAAACTGGTACTAACGAGGAGACCACGGCAGTGATAACTCGCGGATTTGGACCAAACTTGGTGAAAACATTCATTTTAGTGAGTTACGAAAAAGTGTGACTGGATTTTTTACTACGGGTCTTTATTTCGAAGATACGAGGTTTTTGGTCCATTTCTCATTGAAATTCCTTACGGGAGAAAGCATGCGAAAAGTCCGAAGGGGTCTTTATATTTTATTGGGGTCAATAAAATGAATAAATATGCAAAAACGGTTGTTAGATTAATGCTTATTTAACTATTGTTGTTCTTTAGAGTAACTTTCCTGGTTCCAAGCAAATTTTTAAAATTCAAATTTTTTGACATGCATGATGTTTAATGCTCTCTCACATATGAAATTTCAAAGGGAAATGAACCAAAAAACTCATATCTTCGAAATAAAGACCCGTAGTAAAAATTCCAATCACACTTTTTCGAAACTCAGTAAAATGAATGTTTTCACCAAGTTTGGTCCAAATCCGCGAGTTATCACTGCCGTGGTCTCCTCGTAAGACAGCGAAGAAAATCATCGAAGCTATGAAACTTTACTTTCCAACAACAACTTTATAATGCAATTTCGGTGGGAATGATAAAATCCAAAAGAAAAGTCGCTTTTATGTAAAAAAAAACCTATGAATGCAGTATTGGTGGAGACCGGTGCCACGGTTATTAAAACTGGTATATATGTTTATCAGGTGTGCAATCAATTTAAACAATATCAGGGCAGGCTATAAACTGACAGCCCATGGTCTGTCTTTATGCTTCTTCGGTTGCTTTTTACTGGGTGTTAGGGACCATATAGAAAAGCATAGTATCTTGCTGGTTGTTGTCTTCACTGCCCTCGATGGTCTCAACAGGTGCACAAAATTTCAACCTTATTCACAGTGTAAAGCAATAGCTGTAATAGATAATGCTACCATCAGTAAGGAATAGCCATTTTATACACACCATGCGAATGTTGACACATATAAATGAAGTGTTACTCCAAAGTTGAAAGTTCTACATGTATACCATGACATACATAGTTACATTAGTCCTTTTCGATGCACAAGATAATATTCAGAACGATAGCGAATTGTGCATGCAAAAAAACGTATCAGTAAGTGTTCCTTGAAACTTTCTCCTTTCCATATTCGTGAACTGCGGTGGAAATAACCTCTTTGTCTGACAAGCTAAAAATAGGTTAATTACCTTTTTTATAAAGATAAGCAATAACAATGCATTTCATTTTAATGGATATTGCATTCATTCTTCATTTAATGCTCTTGTTTAATAGTATTTTAGTGCATACGCATGCAGCGTAATGAGTAACGGCCAAGAAATAAAAATCTAGTTTCATGAAAATTTTACAAATACAGCCTGACACAACCTGTCTGTAACATAAGCAGCTTTGCTTACACAATTTTACTGCACACAAACATTCAAGCAATTATGCAGACTCTCGTTTCTAGATTTTATTTTATTTTCAACACCGAAAGTGTGCAAGTTCAAGTTGAACTTGATATTTATTTCTAAATTTAAACAACAGCTGTAAATCGATTTTAATTTCTGTCTTTATATCTATTTCTTCTTCTACTTGCCTTGGCTATCCCAATATTTCTTTCATTTCCTAGGCTGTTAAGCGAACCAAACCATAATAAACGTTGGTTATTAAAATGTTTCAATCCAGAGTTGATGTAATTTTAGATACGAATTAAAATGTGTGTAGTCTAAAACTTACCCCTTGAGTGCTTCTATCTTGTCCGCTATTCCAAGTATTTCCAATAATCCCTTCGGTTTAACTGTAATTGCATGGTGAGTAAGGTTATCCCAAGAAGATTTTGTTTGCTTATCAAATTCCATTTCAGCTCGTTTGAAGTTTTCTGAATATTCTCCCACAGAATAAAAATGAATAAACAGTATTAGCACTGCACACAGCCAAAGGGCACAAGGCATTATTAAATTTTGAAGGATGATGCACAAATACTTTCCAAGAATTAATTCACTCCTTGGTTGTACATAACAGGAATCTGGCAATTAGGAAGTGCTGACGCCAGGTTGTAGTACGGAAGAGCTTTATGACGTTGGCATTAAACTAATGGGCAACTGTCTAAGCCATGTTTATGTTTCCTGTTTCGTTTTTTGCCAACCAAGCCGTCATGAATCCAGTGAGTTTTTTGCAATGGCATGTATCACAAAATATTCGATCTCTTCTAAGGATTTATCCAAATTTGGGCTTATAGTGAATAAAAATGACCTGTAAAAGCCTCCGAAGCTTACATACTTTGAGAAATGTCAATGTACAATTCTTGTCAGTAGTTCAGTAGGACACATAAGTGCATATGATAGAGACATACATTATATGTGGCATTTTAACATCCGACTTGTTTGAAACATGGATTTGCGGTGTAAATCTACATAATAGTTTAGTTCATAGTAGTTGTAATTACGTTTTGAACAATTTTCTACATTGTAGTGTAAACACATGTCAAAAAAACATCAACAAACAACAAAAACAAGAACCAGGGATAATATTTTTTCGTCATACAATCACATGTATAAAATTTTATACTTAAATGCTCAGCTTATATAGTAAGAGTATACCAAAACGAATACAAGTATTGGTTATGAATTGCTAATGCTTGCAATGATTGATAAAACATTTACCACACTGGTGTCACAGTGACAAAATACATCCACTTACGATTAGTAAGAGCTACTTATGATTAGCTATGATGTAGGTAGCTTTTATGCGCATTACAAAAAACTCCGGTTATGGGAGTATAATCTTATCCACAGAATGAAAAAACGCAATGTCCATCATCATCATTAAGAGGCAGAAGTCTGTTCTTTGAGTGCGATTATGTGAACATGTATAAACTCGTGATGACAACAAAATTGAAGTGCGTGTATGGAATCAATTAAAACTAGTAAATTATTACTTACATGCAGCTTTTTCACGTTTCTCGCTACAGAAAATGCGCATGCCATTACAGTTAAAAATGGACGCAAAGCATCAATAAATATAGAGCTGCATTTATTTTCTCAGAGTAAAAATTAGGATTGAGTCAAATCGCATGTTTGATAACCTGACAATAAATATGGAAATTTATCAGGTTTCTTACCACTAGTTTAACCATACATATTGTATGGAGTTGTTGAGTACATTTGGTAACATTTTGGTTCTCGTCAAACGGACACTGATTTCTAATTTTTTTATATCTTGATTACAGTTTCAAGGAGACTAAAATCTTCCACGAAAATCAATAAATGGACTGGTATGATAGAATGGAAAGATGACTTGTAAGAAAGCTAGCGTGAAAGACTTTAGAAGAAAAGCAGCTCAAACACATAGTAAGTATGATCAAAGTCTCTGTCCTTTATGCATGACTATTTCAGTTGTAAAACTTGTAACCGCCATAGCAGAAAAATAACAGTGTTAAAGTCATGATAAGTTGTCCTGCATAGATGCTGTCATTGTGCTTCATTAACAATCGCAAAGTAAAAAATGCATAGAGTTCCCTGGTATCTGGTATCAATCATCACACTGCAATACCCTGTTTGTGTTTATATGCTCATATTGTGTACCAATTTATTCATCATATTGTGTTGAAATACTTAAACCTTTGATACGGTATCCAAGGTTTATATTGTTGTAGACTGACTGAATTTGCATTGTGATTTAATTAATTATGTTTTCAAATGGGTAATCGAAAGGACTAATCGATAATATTATCACTTTTAATGATGAAGTGAACGGTTAAACGCATCAAAAATCGTGCCTTTGTATTCCACACAGCAGGGACAAGTTTTTTTTTGTTTTTTATCATGGGTCCCCTGTCTCCTTAACGAACACAATTAAATAAAAATGCAGAATCATGACTCAACGTCAAAGTTCCAGGATTCGTTTTTGATGAAATTCAAATTCGAATAAACCCATGAAGGTTGGTAAAGTAATTATCTCATACAAAACGGTATATTGTGCCTGAGCGACATGTAGTGTTAATGTTTTCCACAAACGTTTTTTGGCCGCCATGACTAATATTGGATAGAGTAAGTTTATACAGTTCTTTTGCATTGAGTAGGACTCGGGCAGTTGCAAGCAATTGAAACTGCTAATGAACGCAGAGTTACGAAACGTAAAACATAGACCAACAGTGTGGCTAGCAGACTGTAGCAGGAGTAAAAATCAGCCTGGAGAACCGAGTAAAATATTTCTATGTCGGAAGTTATGAATAAGAGTTGATGTTTTTGAGTTCAGGCAATGTAGTAGCGAGAACGTTTTCAGCTCAAGGGCAGCATCAAATAGGCTGAATTTATTCAATTTTTAGAATTAATTAAAAACAAAGTATGCATAAAGATATTATTGTTGAATAACAATAATAATAATAACGATAACTAATTTAATGTTAATATGTCAATGTTGAAAATGATGAATCGTAATAAGCAAGAGTTAGTTTGTTTAAGCCTACTCGCTCATCCAGTGGGAGGGGAATGTTAGACTCGTTCTCCCGTGTGCTGTGTCCACCAGGAGGACAAAAAAAGTTATTACAGGCTATAATAACTTGTCTTTTAAGTTCAGAGCCATTAGAATTTAAAACAACTCGTGGGGTTCCACTATAGCCTTCAAGAAGAAGGGGGTTGTTAAACCCCCAACTGACCGCAAAAATGACTGAGATAAATATCAACTTTTGGCAGACCATGTTGTATTTTTCGAAATTTAAAACCGAAAAATTATTGTTGAAGAAAGTGTTGAAAACAATGAAAAATAGATTTGCGATAACGGTGCGAAGGAGATTAGAAATGAGACATATTCAATGGCATTCAAATATTTTGAATGATTGCAAAATTCCACGCAGAATAAACATGCACAATATTAGTGTATTAGGACAACCACGGAAGCATAAGCAGTTTGTGTTAGTGTTTTGCTAATTCTCCGTAGCCAAAATATAGCTGAATTGGCTCGTTAGCAAATCCTGTATTGACAATTGGCAGCAGGTATCCATGCTCTGACGTTGAATAGCTTGTTGCAACCAGTCAAAGATTTTCCACATGTGCTTGATCCTGATCACTACTTTGTGAGTTTGCATAGTGGGTTTAAGACATAGCTTCTCAGTTGAATTCAACAAGTTTTTCCCTTTGTTCATTGCATTAGTTGAGGGTCTTGTGCATTTGGTATTTTCATGCATTAATCTATTGCATTTTTCATATGAACGCATGCATTTTACGCAATTGGAGACTCGCTGTGCTCAGTGATTCGTTTTAGAGAAAGGTTCAGTAAGCATAATGTATTGTGTACCCTTGTTTAATATTGTACTGATTCAAACACATTCTCAGGTCATATTCAGATTTAAATGATCTAGTTGCGAGTACTGATGTAATCTCTAGAATGGTGACTAATGATCATATGCATTTATTCGTTTGTTTTGCAGGGTTTAGACTTTGTATAGAGAATCCAGTGTCTTAAATCGACACCAAGACGAGCAAATAATGGAGTCAAATTTTGAAAAGGTGAAAGGTCGCAAAGAATCATACACGGAAACAGCATCACAAGGTAAGCAACCAATCCGATAGGTTTCCAAGTTACTATTGTCATATTATTTACTAGGAAGAAATTGCTAGGAATTGAATCAAGCGTTGAAGGTTAATGTTCAATGAATTTCATTTAACACAAAGTTAACCTTTCGAATGACGGTTTCCCCCGAGAGAGCGATTGGCGTCAGTACTCTTATTTAATGTTTGTGTTTGTGACATGTCAGTAGATTTTCAGATGCAAGTGTGCAATGATGAGAGTGAAGTAGGATCGCTTATCATTTTGCTTTGCTCTCCTTGCTGAAATCTACCTGATAAGTTAAAACGTTTGAAATAGAAGTGTCGTTTATCACATCGATTTGACCATTACCATCCTTGATTTGTCTCCTTTTTTATTTGAATTGGATTGATGAAATGAAAAACGTAGGTGGTCAGCTTTCTCTACCTCAAACGCAGGCTATTTACTGTCTGATGCCACATTTGTATTGCACGCTAATACTCGCTTCTTTCGTGCCTAGGTGACCACCTAGTTTTCATTCTTGACAATTATTCGTCTGCATCTGCATAATATTTGATAGTTTAGGCCAAAGAAGGCATGGTGTGTCCAACATTATTAGCTTTCTGCTGGATGAATCATTTTACTATATCGTCATTCCGCGATGACGTCGCACGAATGGTACGTCATAACTACATACATGCAACATGTCCTGCAACTTAGCAAGCCTGTGCACAATGGCTTTACACGAATATGTGTTTCTATAAAGAGTCAAGTCCAGGTCTACGCCCAGCTTCAGATTCCGAGTAGTCTTCTTCCAGACTTGAAAAGTGTAGCTACCAAGTAGAATTTTCTTATACAGGCGAGACTTTATGTAGTTCTTGATTTTAATTAAAAATATTATTTTGAGTGCTTTTCACACAAAAAAGATTCGAATTGGCTAACCAGTGTAATAAAATTCTCCGTGTTTAAAAAAGAACAATCAAAATGTTGCCAAAAAGACTTGTTTTTACAATGATGCTTTCCGTGTTTGGAAAGTATTTTCAAGTAACCCAACTGATACTCGAGGTAAGATGTTTTTCAAATTTTGAAATGAGCTGGTTAGTCTTCCGACTAATTTAAACACAATTCAGTATATATATATAAAGTACTTATATTGTGGGGGTCATTTGAATCCAGACAACCGAAGTCGACAATTTAGCAGATAAAACTATTGACCAGATCAACATTTTGGAGGGGATTCCAATGACTGCATCCGTTTTAGCTGAGCTGGATGACATACGGGCAAACGCGACTATACTGCTCAACCTGAACGAGGCATTCTTTGACAAAATATTCGAAAGTTTCGAAACACTGGATGACTTTGTGGCTCCATGGCTACCTTTGATTACCAGATTGATGGAGAATCCAAGCATGGATGAAAGCCAGCGTGTTGAAATATATTTAGAATTTCTAAACAACGAAAAGTAATGGTTTTAAAACTATTATGCAACAATTGTGATTATGCCATAGGAAGGCACTAATGTTTTTATTTCTTATTTCAGTGTGCGCCAGGTTGCTGTTCGGGATTTATCTCTGATTCAAGCTGAGTGGAACGAGTTGGACCTCATTCAGCGCTCCAAGTTATGCTATCAACAATTACAAGGAGTTGTAGCCAATTCGCTACCTGATGACTTTGACGCTTCTATTCTGCCGCACCAATGGGATCAACTGGACGGATTTGTTAAACTGCTGAAGCAGGTTAGTTAGTTTCGATAATTTTAACTTGCAGATAAATTCAAAACAAAAAATGCATTGTCTAATTTGTTCATGATGTTATTATCGGAAGCAACTGCCACTAGGACTGATTATGTTAGAGGTAAGCCTATTTAAATTGTGTTATTTTGTCAGTATTAAGTCATTCGGAAATACTAATTCCGTTTGTTTATGGAAGAAAAACGTTTATAATAAAGAATTATGTATAAATATACACCTTTATTTAATTAAGGAGGAAGAATTCAGCAGTCTGTTGAAAGATTTTAGGGAGGATCTTATGGCAACTTCCCGCACTATAACAACCCATGATGCTCTGAATGAAATATTACGTGTTTGGGATGAGATTACTGCCTTGGAGAATCTTTTGTACAATTTTTTTCTGCAAATTAAGGACTACTATGATGTTGTCGGAAAAGAGGAATTGCTTTCTCTTTGGATGCACGCGTTCCAATTGGCGCAACACGGCGTTTACCTCGACAATGATGAGCTGGAGATTCTTATTCCAATGTTCATGAACAACGAAAAGTAATACTAATTTTTTTTAACGAAGTATGAAAAAGCAGTGGAGTTAATAACATGTAAACATTTAAATTGACTCGTTATGTTTCTAGCGTACAGATGTTAATCGAGATGGACACGAGCAAGTTTCAATTTGAATGGAAGCAGTTGAATCTCACTCAGAGGCTGAAGGACCACATTGACGCCTTTCCAAAGTTGGTTGCCAATTTCACTAAGAAAATTTCAACTAAAGAGGAATTGTAACCCAATTATCTGAAAGCCAAGGAGACGTTTATTGAATTTTATCGTAGAGCTTAAACTAAATTGGTAACGAAGACGGATTTAAATGTAATTTTATTTAATTAAATTCTACTTTGTTATCATTTGTAATACTGATACTCTTAAAGAAATAAGTTAAGCAAACTTTGGACTTTTACTTCTAAATGTATATCTAAAATAAAGGCACAGTCTAATCAACACATGTATTGTATGTAAGAGTTGATGAATTGGAGCATTCTAAGTTTTAATCGAAATTGCTATTTGAGATAAACAGTTTGGTGGAGAACATGATAATGTGAAAATGTAGGAACGCTAATGTTTAATAAAGCTAATTTTGTGTAAAAGAAAAAATATCTTGCTCAATAGTACCCATACTTTATTCGTAGACAATGACCAGTTTGTGTTTTTCTATTTTCATTAAATGCTCCCATAAATTCGTATCCTTCTGCAAGCAGGGTCGTGGTTTAGGGACAAGGTCAAATATGTTAATTTTTTTCATTAGGTTCAAACTGGGTAATTAGTGATGTGCGTTATATTTATTTTGCGATTGTATGCATTTGGATTCCATAAACAGAATCAAATATCATGAAATCAAGTCGTGAAAAGGTAGCAATCCTTCGTTTTAACTGAATGAAGAGAACATTGTAAATGTTTTGACAGCGTTAAATAAAAAGGTGGGGTGTGGAAGAAACTCTACCTTGCAAATAAAATGTCCATCAACATTAAATCTTCAGCCAAAAATCAAAATCGCTAACACGCAATAAAAGTTTTACACTCACGCGGTGCACATACTGTGTGCTTTCTGTTCCCTGTATTGCTTATTGAAAAATACTTTGTCTTTAATTGTTTACAAACTGACTGCTTTTTGATTTTTTTTACTTTTACGACAATCGTTAATAGAAAACCATTTGACACTCCACAGTAGCACGCTAGTATACCTATTATTTCACATGTAATATTTCCAAACTTCCATTTTCCTCCAATTGTTTTTAACGCCTCATGGAATAAATATTCCTAAATTGCTTCATTAATTTGGTGTTATTAAGCCAATACTATCAAGATGATAACCTTAAGTAGAGTACACAATGTGACAAAAACGGATTGGTTTGACTCGACTGGTAGTTGGACTGAACCTGTTTCGATTTTCTAACTCTCAAACGGTTGATTCCATATTTTGAGCCACTGGACATTGTGCTATGGCTCGCTTGCATCACTCATCAATGCTAGCTGTACACACTGCTATTAGGCCCTTTGACCTTGGTTATACGAGTCGTTTTAGTCAGGATGGCAAATATCGTGATACATGTAAAGGAGCCTTGAATTTAAAAAATTGTTGGACAAGTTGTGCAAAGTTTTATTGGTAATCATGAACAGTCACGGATATATTTGGGGTGTTCCAATTGATATTTTCCAATACGGAAATAATTTTGGTACTGTGTTCCATAAATTGTGTAAACACGTAGTAACTACAAAAGCTTTAAACTAGACACATGAAAGTTAAGTAAGTGTAAATATAACGATGAGTATGCAACAAAGGCAAAACAAAATTACAATTTTTTCAATTATTTTTAATTTGGATTACAGATACCACCAGGATGAAAACTTCCAAGAAGGTTGAGAAACGGACCAGAATCAGCCATGTGTACAAAGCTCGTTGGAGAAAGCTGGAACAGGTAGCAGCTTACGTGAATGCCTCAAGTCACGTAGAATCTCGACAAAATATGGTAAGCATGATCCTAAACTCCTTTATTTTGAACTTATGCTACAAAATACAAGGAATGAATCAAACATGAATCCCTACATAAGTATTTAACTAATTATATGCATTTGCTGAATGCAGCTGCAAGAGCAGTTTTGTGAATCATAAGATGAATTGTTGGTGAGTTCATTTCATAAACATTTATTTCTCTCTTTTTAGACTGATGCTTCCCAAGATTGGCAGAGTTATGCATGAAATACGGCTAGTATGCAGTGACGATTGCAGGTCTCCGACACCAGCAGTTTCTGCCGACTATGCTTACAGGGATTCGTTGAACAACCCTAATTAACATACTGGCACACAGTTGAATATTCTTGCAATATAATAGTAAAAGTATAGGAGAGCTCAAAAAGTACCAAGAACTTTTAATGCTCAAAAACAACGTCAAATACGCTGATTTTATTCAATTGTAGAATAAACAAAGCCTGGATGATGATCTTTATGTTCAATAAAATAAATGCGTACCCAGAAGCTTTCCGCTAAAATGATAGAATCTATCACTTGAAACGCATCTGTAAAATAGGCGATAATAGAAACACGCGTCGGGCAGGGCATTCTGTTTCAAAAGCTCATACACTTTGGCATCTGAAATAATAACGAGAACCAAATCAGTTACACCTTAAAATTAAATCAGCTTACAACTTTAACTCATCTTAATTTGCTTAGTTACCAGATTCCTCCTTGCATCTTTGGAACTTTTCCATAAAATCCTTCGCAATTTCTTCCGTCGCATTTGTGTTATTCATGAAGTAGTTATAAACATTTTCAGGATGAAATTGTCTGTCATGTTGCCAATTATTAGAATCCAGGTTACCAATCCGAATTACTTTGAAACAGTGATATTGGCAGCGAAGAAGGCAATTCTAAAAAACAAGGATTTAAAATAATTATTGACGCAATTACTGGTTATCTCTTAAGAGTATCGTATTTGAATCAAGTTTATAATTAAGAAGGAGTCATAACAATTAAAAGAAACAACATTATGATTTCCACACTTACACGTTCGTTAAGGGGTAATGGCACCTCTGACTCGTTCAATCGGGTTGTTCGTCCACCCGGTGGACCGAAAAACCCATTGCAGGCGACAATCACATTGCGTTCGAGCTCACTGCCATCATAATTCAAGACGACTCGGGGGTTACCATTGTATCCCTCAAGCAATAATGGGTTGCGAAAACTCGAAGAGACGGCAAAAATGGGCAAAAGAACAAGAATAACACTGATACTTTTCGTGTTTATTTTTTCGAACATCTTAAAGCTTGAAAGAAAGTGACCAAAACGATAGCTGTGATTTATTATTGAGTTGCAAATGAATTTAGGAATGAGCCACGTTGAATGACATTGAAACATCTTGAAGGGCTGAATATTCTACGCAGAATATTGTTATTAGCATACTTCCAATTTCACCTGGCAACCATAAAAGCACAGAAGTATGGAGTACTGTTTGCAATGCCAAAACACAGGTGATTGGGCTTGTTAACCAATCGTACATTGACGCTTGGCAGCAGTCTCTTTACTTGTGCACAAAATAGCTTGCAAACCTGTTCAACATTTCATAGATGTTCTGTTCTATAATCCTGCCCGCTTTGGTATGTATACTATAAAAATATGTATGGCACCTGATTTTGATAAAACAAGATCTTCGCTTAGTTGTTGCTCACGTTGTGAATTTTGTCCTCTGTACCAGTATCCAATATCACAACGAATTCACGCCGAGTCAAGCTGGAAAAAGGGTTAAAAATAAAATATGGAAAAAATGAAATGTCATCACTATTTTGGAAACAGCTCTACAGAGTTAGTAAGGGATTAGGAGGGATTTAAGGTTAATGCAAATCATATCATCCACCTGGTGGAGAATGTGAGATTGTATTTAAAAGTATTTTTCAGTGATGTGTTGCCTTTAAAACTCAAATCATGATTATAGAAATGAAATGTGAATCGTCGATACATGACAAAAATATGAGCGTTCATTGTTATTTGGGCATTGTTCGTTGTATTATAATTTATCAATTGCGAACATACACTGTACGTTTGTAGTTTGCAAAGTTTTCATGATGACAAAATCGCCTATTCTACATAAAATGAGCTGGAAGCTATGCTCGTAATGCATGGAACAGATGTAAGAAAAGCATCAGTCACTAAAACATTGGGAAACGACATTGCAAAATGTTTGGCAATATTTCATCAGAGCAAAGAACAAGGCTTCAGCTTGAGAAATATCTGATGCATACTATCCCAACAGCTTCCCACGCTGAAACATGGTTTATGTGCAATGAAAGTAATAATAATAGCAATGTAGAATGCTTTTGAACACGTCAAATTTGCTGAATTTATAATGTCAGAGAAAAGGTTAGTAACAGAGTTTAAATGTGAAGAAATTAAATTTTTTAAAAGTTCACACCATCTACGTCTCCACTTTACCCACTGCCACTCATGTAGAGGCAGTTCTAAAATAGTTCGTAAAAGTAGTACTTTCAGGAAGCTGTTTCAATTTCAGTAGCTCTTTCTCTCTGAAATCTGTATCAATAATGACAAAACGTGTATCAATTACTCAAAACTGCTAAGCCACACTAAACTGCAGCGTAACTAGTAAGTTGATCTTAAATTGTTAATATACCCGCTTCAGTGTTACATCGTTAAAACTCCAACGCATATCACTCGCTATTTGTCTTGTGGCGTTGGTATAGTTTCTGAAGTAATTGTAGACACTTCTTCATGCAGTTGTCGGAGTCAACACCGGAAACTTCATGGAACACATGAAGAGCCATGTATTGGCACTTTAGCATATAATTCTAAAAACGATAAAGATTTAAACAATTTAGACGAGTCTGATCATCTGAACTCACGAAATTGTCGTTTGCAATGCAATCACCCCATTCCTGTCATTGAGTACACTGCCGTCCGGCAATTTCGTCAATGATGTTTCGGCTGTTCATACCCGGCCCGTTTTTCTTCTTCTCATTCTCTTTTCGTGTTTAGTAAAAAACACTGCTAACCTTTTTTCAATTTTCAGTTTTTCAGTGATTAACTCACTGATTACATCAAAATTATAAAAATGTAAGTGTTTCCAATAGTTTGGTTATCAAAACAAACCAAAACATTGTTGTATGGATTTTTAGTACATATGAACAGCCCATGACGTCATTTTTTGAATTTTTTTTGGTTATAACTCCTAGTCGCATGAAAATAACACCTCAATTTTTTTGAGTGGGTTCTTAACTACTTGACGGATTTGACTCAATCAGTTTGGTGATACCATTTTCATGCGTCTTGCTTTTAAAGCATGTCAAAGTTTACATAGTTAAGAGCCAAAAATTTCGAAATATCAAAATTTCAAATTTTTGGCATGTGTATTAATGGTATTCCTAACGTTTTGGAATAGCCAAGTTGTCTAATACTTTTTAGTTTTCATGTAAAGAATTATTTTATGTTAAATCAAAATTTGAAAAACTACCATATTTAAGTGAAAACTGCAAATAAAAATATCTAAAAAACTACGTATTTTTTTCTTTAAAAG
>LJIJ01001111.1:0-56739 GCA_001718145.1 Orchesella cincta
AAGACTCTTTGAACTCAAGCAAAAAACCCCATTCTTTGCATGCACTCCCAGGTGTTTATGCGGCCGTCATAACTGGAAAAATAGAAAGAAGAGAGATGAAAGTTACTTATTATTACAGTTACACCATACATAATACATGTGCTTTGAAACTTTCTTGAGCTGGAATAAAAGAGCAGTTTGAGAATTAAAGCGAAATGTTTTCATAGTTTGGGACACACACATTCACACAAACAATCACACATGCCATGAAATGCACGCTATTCACGAGGAAAGGACACAGCAGTAAAGTATGGCTTCCGTGTAACGTCATCTTGGAACGCAATCATGACGGAGGTCCACATACTCAAGTTGAGATTGCATACATAAAGTGGACAAAGTAGCAAAAATGCTATTGAGGACAAGAAGGAAACTGTTATTGCTCTCCATTGTATGCAGTGATAAACTACTTCTCTATGAAAGGTCGTACGCAATAAAACGCACGACAACGTTACAGAACTAGACGATCCAATGCGAAAACAAACATCAAACAAATGCATTGTGATCATTAAGGCAAAAAAAATTGGGTAAAATTGGGAATATAAATATTATTATTTGCAAACTTCAGACGTTACAGTGTAACACAACCATAAAGTAACTAGTATATTATGTATGATTTGGGTTCACTCAGTCAATTCTGAATTAGATCTTCATTCCAACACTTAAATTTCCTTCTTCCAAGTTAACGAAGTAGGTCAGCGTTTGTATTGTTTCACTTGATACGCAATAGCCAATCGGTTTAAAATTTTAAATCTTTCTCTACTACAGAAATCTTGTCAGTATTGCGGTGAAGTAACATGACTTGTAGTTTTATAAATTCACTGAATACCATGTCATATAGTTGGGGTTGTATGGCCAGCTTCAAACTTGGAGGTTGTTTTGTTAAAACTTCATAAATCAATTAGTTATATTTGCCATTTGCTATCATTCCAGTCGAATGTCGAAACATCAGAAGTACGAACCGTCACGAAATGGCAAACTAAAACAACCTTAAGTTTTGTTTTATAGTATTGTGACATTCAACTCTTGCTATTGTGTCAAGCCAATTGTCAGTTAAAATCGATTTGGTTGTCATCTTAAAGTTGCTTGCCTTCAAGGTTACTTCTTGTGGATGTTTGTACAAATATACTTATACAGAACAGTATTTCAGATTCCAAGATATCGTCAGCTAAAATTACCTTCGCATCACTTTTTGACACTAAAACAATAAAAGTCAATTAAAATGTTTTAAACAACAATTTAGCTGATCAATTTAATATCAAAGTCATCAAATGAAATTGAAAAATTCCATCACAAAATCAATAAATCCTAAGGACTGCTTCCTATCTCTAGAACACTGTCATCTTTCTTACTAAGAAGCGATGTGTATTATTTATTATATTTCATGGAATGTAAACTTGCGTGTGCATAGATTCTTAAAACAGAACGAGGAAAGATACATAAACGCTACATAATCAGGGTTTTCTAATAGACAGATACGCAAATGTGGTGGACTGGTTTGGATTACTTAATTTAATTGGTTTTCTGGAAATGAAATATAATGCGCTATAAAGCAATCAGCGCACGTTTCTGAAGCAGGTTTGGATTCTAAATTATGTTGTCTGAAAGCTTGATGCAGCTTCTTCCTATACCAACAGAATGGTGACATGATACGTGGCGATTACGTTTTGGTTTTGATCTGATCAGCTCATTTTAAAACTGGCTATGCAGTTCTCACATTAAACTGGAGTATTGTTTGTAGGAACTTCCATGGTTGATTGCCGATTGATGTTGATGCTGATTGCCAATATACATTATTTTCAGAGAAAACTTTGTCCACCTACACACGTTCATTATTATGGTTAGCTCATTCCTGTCTGGGTGGGTGAAAATATACTAGGAAGCCACATTACACTAATGACAATTTACCCATGTTCTGTTGTAACATGTCTCTGGTTGTATTTTGGTTTTTTAACTTTACTATTTTAGCTTTGCGATACCTACGAGTATGCCGTCTGTCATTGGTTAATTCCTACTTAAGACGATATAACATGAAAAAAATTGTACTTTATAGTTATATAAACTTACTTATTTTATAGTAATAGTATAATAACATGTCTTTAAAGGCACATGTTTATCTATACTACAAAGTACACCATTGATCACAATAGATTACAAGCGAAACGAAATATCGCCGAGGAGAAAGTAGATAGATATTCGATACAATTTCGCTTCACAAACGCGCTACTAACGCTTTTTATATGTAATTTGAGTACCTATGAAACTTAAAACTGGTTCAAAATTGCAAACGGATTTAGATTATAAAAATAAAAACATATATGGATTACAAAAAAGCAACACTGGTAAATCCAGAAGCATGCAGGACACACTTGTTTTACTACTAACAAATCCTGCAGGAGTTTTAAATAACACATTATTGTCAGTCTTAAAAATCTGATGAAATAATTATATTTTCCAGTTCTACATTTGAAGGCATCATCACGCATCAATAGCTGAAATCCTGTTCATATATGTACAATATAACTCGAACATAAGTCAGCTTTATGTACCAACTCCAAGTAACTGTCTATATAGTCCTTTGATGAGACAACTGTAAACACAAGAAAGGAAGCCATGACTAGGAAAATGTACTACGTATTCAGTACTTTTTTCGTGGTTGTCTGTTTTTGGGTATTCACTTATTCAGCACACTTTATTCCATTCTTTTTATTCAGCTTCAGGCTTGTTATACTCATCTCACGCCACGCATTATTTTTTAGGAACTCATCAACCAATTTGGTTCTTGAAGCGAGCTCCTTTCTGAGTAGGGTTGAAGTTTATATGAATGCATTGAATGTTACATATGCAACAAACGAGGAGAAGCAGAACACTGATAGATAGTCCCTATTAACCAGAAATCTAAATAAAATCCCAAATACATCCCCGATACTAGAAGGTTTCGTTTAAGTTTCTCAACCACACACACCACACCACCACACAGAACTACTCGGTACCAAGAACTAGACCTGCAATAACAAGTACCATAAGAATTCTGCTTGCGACAATTTGACAGGAAAACTCATCATGGTTCCCTTTGTTCAAGCAGGTTACCAAAAGAGTTAGTTTCATTTGTACGTTCTGCCTTAAAGCGCGCGCAAACAGAGAATTTTTTTCTGCCACTTGCTTTGACAAAGCACTCGAAGCATTCTATATATTGTTACAATGGTTGTCGGCGTGACGGTCACATAAGTCGATACAAGTAAAATACTTGCAGTTTTGCTGGAAGTCATCACATTCATCCATTAGAGAGCTTGACTGACTTTGATGTTTATCTAAATAAATCAAACAAGTAAAGCAATTATTTCTGTTCCTCTGATATGCTTGAAGTTCTGTTTGTCACTTCCTGAGAAATAAAACATCAGTATAGTGTTTGAAGTGTTTTTAAATATATCCTTGGTGCTGTGTTTAGAACAGTTACCAACTAGCGTCATTGTTTCTATTTTCATAGGCTAGGAATCGTCAGTTTGTAAAGCTCTTGTTAGTTGAAATAGTTAAATTCGCTTTACGTTACAAGTGGGGCATATCCGGCAGAAATTTTCATAGTTTAACACTTTACTATGCACTGAACAACATGAGTTCAGGAATGCATGATTGATTCACTTATGACTTATCATTGTGACAAAAAGCTACCTAAATGATTCGCCTCATAATTGATGACTTATACGACTATAATTCCATTACTATTAAGTACAGCATAGCATATAAACACACAAAAATGAATTCGAATACTGTACCACATGCCGCCAGCTAACGGCCAAATTATTTGGCACGGAGAGAACTTTGCCAGTACCACCCAGGACCAAACTGCGACTCGTCTTTAGGGAGCAAACACCATGCCAATAGGCATCAAAAATAGTGTTGGGAATCGGTAACTGTTCAAATGGTAGTAGAGTACCCAAAAGCTTCTGCTGGGCTACCACGGTCGGCTGAATCGATTGCGTAATTCCTGTAAATTTTAGGGGTAATGTTCATGTATCACATGCTTAACATCCCAACACACTGCCCCACTCGGCCTCGCGCAAACCCATCTCCACCATAACCCTCGCATAATGCTATCGCTGTGCCTGCTTTCGCAACGAGTAACATTGTAGATACAGAGGGAGAAAAGGAGACACAAGAAGAAATAGCACACACTGAGCCTAAAGAAAAGCCTTTAGGAGATATCATCGTCATCATCCCATGAAACTTCTTGGAGCTCCCAACTTCGACCACTAATGCGGAACCTTGCTTTGAAACAACTCTTCTGATTATTGAGTCGTCCTGAGGATCATTACAGAGAAAAATGCATTCCTCTTTTCTTTCCTCTCACTTTCCCTCTTTTCTTTTATATCTAACTACTGCGTGTTAAAATTAATGAAATTAGCATTTTTCTTCTTTTCCCATCACCCCAAGAAGGAAAAATTCATTCTTTAAGGTTCATTCATGAATGAAAGAGAAATGAAAATGAGAATGAAAGGAGAACAAAAAAAAGTTTGGAATGACAATTATCCGTATGCCATATATGGCTTTCACCTCTACTACGCATATTGAGTAGGTCCCTTTGTACAAATTAAAATATAAAGTTGAAACTTCCGAGTTACATACGCAAATGCTATATATACGCGTTATAACTTATAAACTATGTAATAATAAAGAATTCACCTCGTTTTCCCCATTGTATTAAAGATATATTGACTGGAAACTTTAGGTTTTATTTTATTCGTCGTATGAAAAGCAAGTGGCAGAAAACCGACCTGCTTACAATGAAGGATCATTTGCCTTTTAGTACTTGAGCTCAGGAAGTCACACTCAATATTTTATGACATTTTTGAACGTTGCGAAACAATTTTCATTTAAGGATTTCTTCTCAGTGTCGTTTGCTATGCTACGTTTTCGACGCCATCCATCCAGTAGCTTGCAGCTTTCCAGCTTGTGCATAAAGGCTTAATTATATGGGGTAATAAAATATCGTATCCGTTTACTGACATACTATTTACAACAATGTTTGGCTGTTTGGCATACCGCGAAATAAAATGGAAAGTATCAAATTACTTGAAATTGAAAGTGCAAACCCCAATGAATTGGAACACGTCGAATTTGAAGGAGACCCAGCTTTGTAATACTTTATATGAATGGTGTTATAGCTTTATGCTAGTTCCTGGGATGTCCCGCATTTCATTTCTTTCTTTATCCGACCTCGGCACTTCTTCAAGTTCCGCTGATCGACTTTTTACAACTCGACACTTTTGTTGGGAAAAGACAGGTTAGGGCATTGGCAAAAGCTGTTGGAAAGTGGATTTTCAACTTTTAATGTTGTGCTACAGCATACAATAGTATGGCTTCGGTCACTATTCTTACTACCTCACACTTTTACATTTCCCTACTCCTCGGAACAACGCGACAACTGCTTCCTCAAAGTCCCTACCAGAAAAAAATATCCGGAACGAGCCTCTCAGCTCGTCGCTAAAGTATCAGATATCGGAGTAAAAATGGGTCTCTGAAAGACTGACAGATACAAAGGAAGACACCGACAGTGAACATGAAAACTCAAGTCGGAGAGACTTTAGCACTACAGAAAAACGAATTGGAAGAAAAGCAAAGAGAAATAGGTTAAAAAGCCCCATGTCACCCTATAAAGGCTGTTCACTCTTCCTACCTTTACAAACTCGTTTGTGGGTACATGCAAGTTACTTGTGTGCCGCATTCCCAGAGAAAATATACAGTGTAATATGTAGGGCAAAAATGATATACACATAACACAATGAATATACATATAAGTTGATAGAATCCTCTCACGATTGTTAACATCTTTACGTCCCCATACATTGCAAAGACAATTTACTGACATTGGAAGAAATACCTGCCTACTTGTCTTTTTTCTCCCTCACTCAACACTAGGTGCTTAACTTGGCGCTGACTAAGCCTCTCTGGAAACGAATACCTGGAGAAGAACATAAACTTTTAACTTGTTCCAATTTTTCTTATTCCTTTTTTGTTTTCTTTTATAGAACAAAAGAACCTTGGTCTCATCCAGGTCTCTCTATTACAGATATCCAACGAAATGAAGTAAAATATCGAGTATCTCTACGATCTCAGCTTGAGCAAACGCGTATACCTTTATAATGGAAGGGTGGCTACACAGAGGTAGTTTTCATCTTTGTAGAATTGAGCCCTATACCTACCATTTCAATCAAGAGTCGCAACGTCAGCAAAAAAAACAACGGAATAAGCCGCGCGACATTAGATCAAGGGAACCGAAATTGTTGCATAGAGCTGCGAATATCTCTTTGTATCATGTCGTAGGTTAAATGAGAAGGCATGTGACTCTTTGGAATTTCTTCAAGCTTTGAAGTATAAAAAAACAGGATTTTCCCAGGGAGTAAATGAATATGTGTGTGAATAGAGAGTGAAGGGGATATAGTTCAACTTGCCATAGTTTAACCAACTCACTACTATCTTCTCTTTTCGTTTGGTTTACATTTCCATGAATGTCGATGAAGAAAGGAAAAACACAACTGTGAGTTGTATGTATACATTGGGAATCATGCATCTTTTCCGATATCCTAATCTACGGGTGAAGCTGCAAAGGAGGAGAAAAGATAGATGAAATGCTCAGTGAACGAGAAGATAGACTGCCGAACACGAGAAATAAACTAAAGGATGAATGAGATGGATGGAGTCGCATTTGCTTTTTTGTTCCATGGAATTCTCTCTTTTCTCTTGGGCTGGCTGCTATTGCTATTTCTTTCTCCTTGATACATACGTCCCAGCCAAGGAGCGGAGTTGTGATGCATGTGAGCTAATACAAATATGTATGTTCACGTTTCAGTTTGTGTACGTGCTTGAGCGTATGTATAACCCTTTGTGCAGTTTAACAGAGCGCCAATAGCAGCACAAACAAGTAGTTAGTAAAGGAGGGCAGAAAAATTGTGTAGTTGGATGGTTCAAAGTGTTTGACTCAGTATTATTTCAGAAGAAAGAAGTGGAATTTCGCTTTGAGCATTAGTTCACCAGGTCTTTCATGAGAAATGAAGATGCTTTCTCCATTTGGAAGCTTTTTCTATCTTATTCTTGGATGATACCGTGCTTTCTCTTCTTGAAGGATTTTTTGGAGGAACAAAATCAGTAGCTGTAACAGTGAAGCATAAGCCGCCGTGTCTGCTGTCTTCATATCAATTCAAACGACTGTCTTCAATGTTTTGATGGGATATTTAAGTAGGTAAAACCGATATTTTCCTCAGCTTTCCGCTATTTATAACTACGACAGTTTCCATCCTATTTCTAGAGAAAGAGAGAGAAAGAATATGCATTGTTGTACCAGCCTACACTTGAAAGTTATTATAAAACGAAAGTGGGAGGCTTGCATGTATATACAGCAAAATGGTTTCCTATTCAAGAGACAAGTAGAAGATACATTTTTTGAATTGCAAGGCTTTTATTTCCGTAAAAGATGTTTGTTTATATTACCATGATTTTAGGATATGATATTTCGAAAAGGAAAAGAGGAGGAGAAAGGAGTGAAAGTGAGATGAAAGTGGAAGAAGAAAAACAAGCCATCACTTTTTTGACAGCTAAAGGCAACCATAATATATATGTTGTACTCAAAATCCTCCTAGTGTTACACTATTTGAGCGTAATGGAATCAAACGTCTTGGAATCCGTCTTTGGAATTTAACTGGTTGTTTTCACTCATATTCTCGGCTCAAACGCGTAGATTTCAAGCGTTCAACCGTGCCAGAGGGAAATGAATGAGTGTTGTTTAGTATGAATACACATACACATTCACTTTCACATCCCATGTGAAGCACCTATAAGCTTCATTGTCTGCCGGAGCGCAGATAATTTATTTTTCGACGGGTGAATGTATCTATTTGTTTTGTGATATAAAGGTGTTCTATATTTTATATAGGTATCACCAGCGTTGAGTTGAGTAGGCAATGGAGGTCTAGTGAAAACTGTCAATGTGTATGTTCTCCTCGCTCAATTGTGTGCTGGATGAGAAAGCGGAATTCCATTCGTTTTTCCTCATCCTTAAAATAAATTGACAGCGTTTTATCAGCTTCACTGTTTCAAATGTAATTTTCGCAAAGTCTCAAGTGTCAAATCAAACATATACATTGTACCAGTATGACCCAATATTCGGAATTTTCGGAGAAAGGCCGTTTTTCGGAGGTTCTCCTGTCTTCCATATGTCACTAAAGCTTACCATCTTGTATTATACATACATTCAATAGTTACTATTACTATTACAACGTCCATAAAAACTAATCGGTGGTGAGAGGGACATATATCCCCCCTCTTATATATGTAGTATAATAGCTAAAAACTGTAAATCGAATGAAACAATTTGAAAGGCCGAACAATTCATATTTATTTCTCAGAGAATTTTATCTATTCTTTTAAAAGGGTGATGCGATAAGAACATGAAGCGATAACAGCATGCGTCATCTGTAGAACCATGTTTTTTTCATACAAAAATACCTTAGAAATTCATAGCAATTTTCATTCCACGCTATACACATTCTTTTCTCAATACCATTATCACTTCAGTCAGTAGGTTTACCTTGTGTACCAGGACTGAAGTATATTTTATAAAAACATAGATATGAGAGAAACGTGTGAAAATAAAAACTTTACTCTTAAAATCACCCCAAAGCTAAAAAATAATAATAATAGTTTCGTATATATCACAACAAACACAATATACCATTCAGGCCCTACCCATTCTTTCGGGTTTCATGCATTCACTCACTCACTCTGCTGCAAAGAGGAGTAGGATAGGAGAGGAGCAGAGAGTGAACAAGAGAGAGAGAGAGAGTAAGTATTAGTATTCAAGTCACTTCCAGTCACAGACAGAATTTTGACAATTTCCCATAACTCAAACTTTTACGCCAAAAAAGCGCATGTTGTTTGCCAATCAATCTTCATCTCGCCATGCATTTGAATGGATACAGAAGAGACCCAGATTGACTTGTTCCTTTCAGTTCTGAGAATGAGGAGAACCAACCATTGGTGGGAAGCAATGGTTGCTAACATCCATATAAAGACTGCATATGTTATAGATATACTTTTATTATATTATGTTGAAGCTAGCTTTTCAGCCACATTATACTCTATCATTCATTGCAATGGAAAGTTGTAGATACGCTGTAGAATTATATGCATAAATGTTATAAACGCATATTTTGAACATCATCATCCTTTTCAAATCAACGACGCGTCAGCGGCAGTGGTGGTGTCTATGGTGGCCTCCACTCCGTCACCACTACAACCATAATATATATTACATCAATTCAATTCTCCGCTTTTTGTATAAGTACAACTAGTGTAGGTATAATATGTGGCAGGAAAAGACTTCTCCTATTCCCCAGTGAGAGCCATATACAACATTTCATATTAAATGGACTATTACATTCGTCACTATATCCGGTGTAATATTCATAAAACTGTGGAATTTCATATAAAAGTCTATTCTAACTCCAATGCCAATGTTGAAGAGCATTTATGTATTATACTCTCTCAGGGTAAAAGTGGGACGGAGGAATCCCCGTAGCATTTACAGAAGATGCTTTATTACATCTTTAACTAGGCTTTGAATCCCTCACTTTCACTTCGAAATGGTCCACACACGTATTGCACAGGTTGCCCACATGACTCGATTTTCGTCTCTCCAGTGCGACCAACAGCAGTCTGGTGCAATCACGTTACGGTTTTTCATGGATGATCATATATCTTCTTAAATGATCAAATCTTCGATTTTCTCAAACGTATCAGGCGTTATTATGTGAAACATATAACATATTTTATATATTATTTGGCATGCAGCTTTTTTTCTGAGAAAAATTGTGAAACTGGACAAAAGTCGATGTTTGTATTGTGTACGGTGATAACGTGATTACGTAAAGTAAATGTCTATATTTGTCTCAAATTGCCATATCTTTAAAAACTACTGTGCATACGAAGCGTAGCATATCAGAACCTAACTACATTATATAATATAAGTAAGCCGAGACCTTTCATCGATTTTTGTGTGCACAAGAAAAAATCATCTCAATGTGCATCTGAACGCCATATTATCTCGGTTAGTTGATGGGCATTCTAAATCTATTATGTCGCAGTCTTCTGTCGACAATAAATGTAATACAAGTATTGTTCATGTCAAAAAGGTTAAAAGTTTCAGCTGTAACAAGCTTAACGCGACCTAAATACCGTGAAGTATGACAAGAAAAGAAAAATTAGACCACATAGAAGCCAAGAAATAGAGACAAAGGGGTAAATTAGTGCTTCCTAATGATAATCACGGTCATATACGTACTTGCCAAGATAAAACACAAAACTTAATATCTTAGAAAGTGAAAATGAGTTGTATATAATATTTTTTTATAATGTTTCAGCTGTGAAATTCAATATATATAATATATGTGAGGATGAACTATGAGCAGTCAAAAAGTTACACCGCTCTATATTTCAGTAAACCGCAATATATAAGTTTGCTTTCCATTTAAAACGGGAAAGTATTGGATGTATTAAAGTATTTGAGCTTGAGAATATACGTATATAGCAGAAAGCCAATCCACATAAGCTTCTGGGACTGACGTGTGTACGAAAAAGTGAAGTTGCCGGCAGCATTTCGTTTCTGTATTTAAGCTGTCGCATCGCCTAGCTCACTGCATCACTTGAGAGTGTGGCCATGGCTAGTAATTTTTATTCCCTATTTTTTTCCACAATTGTTACAACTTGTTCGCCTACTTACTTATTTCTATCATTCTTGTATCTGCATTCCGGCTTAGAACAGATTTTTCTCACTTTTGTGGCGTCTGAGATCTCTACATGGACAGAGTTCATTCTTTGGACTTTATGTGTTTCTCGTTCAGTTTTTGGAAGCTGTGAGGCAGCGAAATGAGCTGAAGATCTGACCTGACTTAGTAAACTGCAGCAGCACTTAGAAATCCGTCTTATGGTTTCCTTCTACTCTTCTACTTCCCTATTTTCTAGCCACGAATATAATATATGTATGTTGAAAAGCATTAGTTATCAGATCCAAGGAGTACGGACCAGAAGTGAAAGGATTTTTCTCCTTTTTTTCTCTGCTCACTCTTTTCCTAACAAGAAACAAAGTCCTGTCGTGTCGGTATAAGGCTCAGATAGGATAGTGGTATTTGAAAGCAAAGAGCTTACACATTTCTAGCTTTCTTTTTCTGTCACGATCGCATCGGAATTCCATCTTACTTTCTCCTCTAAGCTTCCACACTACTTACGCAGCCCGCCGACAATCACTTGTGTCGAAGTTGAAAAGAGCGGTAGTAGGTGCACAGGAAAGAAGCAGGCAATGAGTAAAGCCAAACTGGAAAGAAAACATTGTCGTCTCCAGTTTCTCTCGCTTTGCTAACCCTCTAGCAGTGACGATAAAGTTGGAAAGACTCGAAACGAGAAAAAATTCAAAGCCCTTTGAATGCTGAGACAAACACTGCCAATATATTGAAAACTTTGGGAAGGCTACCCCAGTTTCCTTATAACATCATATATTTACATATGTGCCAACAAAAAGTTTGTTATTTTTGCAAAACAAACTTTGCAAACTCTTCTAACGGATGTTAATAACAAAGATAGACTATTTATGTGACCAACTAATTAGAGGTAAATGGTAAAAATGGTCAATCTTTTTACTTTGCACTATATATGCTATGCTGGTAACCATATTTCTTAATTTAGCCTTGAGTTCGCTTCTGAAGAAAACTCGTTAATATTTGTTACCGAATGTCTAGTGAAAGTTTGTGCAAAGCATTTTTAATAAATAGAATCTACAATGGTCACCGATAGAGTTAGATGAAATGCAGTCTTAAGTTATAAGTCACAAGCAATCGTAATTGTCGAATCGATCTCCTAATAATAGGGAATAAAAAATTTATACAGGCTCATGTACACAAAAACGGACAACTCACGTTTTCTCGATTTAATGTACGTGGGTGTTCATAATTCATCTTAAACTACCTAAATGGGAGAAATGATATTTATATATCTAGTTCATACTTTTCTGATTTAGGACTTATTGCAGTTGTTTTCTTGGTAAGGGAGTGGGATGTTCAGATGTAATATGCTACACTAACATTAAAAGCAGCGTTCCTTTTATTCTCAGTCGTTCATACAAAAAAAAGAATGGACATTTCTCGAGAAAAGGACAGTAAAAATACTTAAAATTCCATCTCCCCACGCTCTTTTGTGACGCAATGTAAACTTAAGAGATGCAATACTAGTATGGAACATTCATATTGTACACACATACATATCCGACTAGCAGTCAAGTCAATCTACGAAAAAAGTATACATGTATATTGAGCATTTTGTATATAGAACTCTTTTATTGTCAGTCTAAGATAAAGATAGTGAGTAAAATAGACAAACAGATGTAAAAAAGACAGATGAAGATTTGTAAATACTAGAAATACAAATGGCGAATGTGTAGGAGACAAATTCAATTGCATTTACCAGCAACCTTCGAATAATAATGTATACAGCATCACGTCAAGTACAAGGTTTATTTCGATACGGTTAGCAAATTAAGTATTTAGTTGTTTCTGAAATTATAAGCATTATACATTATAAATTGCTACAATGTGCAGTTTTTGCATGCTGCAATGACCATGATGACATAACCAATAAAAAAGAGACTTAAATATTCGTGAATCCTCTTAAAATAAATTTTTTTATTATTATAAGCAAACTCTCAGAGTCGTTATTTGTCATCTATTTGAGGTATACTTGTTAGTAACAACTAGGATTGAGTGGGTAGCACATTATCAAGAAAGCCACCACTTGCTTGCCATTTAGTAAAAACCTGTGATACAGGAAATACATATATTTAGTTAGCAATTTAAGATGAAAGAAGTAAGGCACCCAAATAAAAGTGTCACATGGTACAAAACTAAACATAATATATGTTTTATGCAGTTAAACAGTTTTACTTCCTACGCCTTCAAATTGTAAAGCAATCGGAAAAGCATACAATAATAGTTATCATCAAAGGGTTTTTTCAAGTAGTTCATCAAGCGAATACAAAAGAAGTAATTTTGGATGCTGCCGTTTGTTCCACCGAACAACTGCGGACATCAAGTATGACAGCAACAGACATCCTACTCAATTCAATTGCAACACGAATCTACATGCAAAATATGTTGCTTGTCATTCCTATTTCACGATTATATTTAGCTCGTTGCTCCCATAAAAACAAGAGTTTAGAAAAGCACTCAAAAATACCGTTTCAAGCACTTTGATGAATAGTATTTTATTCGTTACTTACGCTAATGTGAACTGCAGTACAAAAGCAGGTGACAAGTTCCTATTTTCCTAAGAAATCGCCTAATCATGTTTTGTTTTCATAACAATTTTAGAATATTAGTAAAAGGTAAGTAACTATAAACAGACCGTTAAAAACCTGACGTAACAAATTCCCATAAAAATTAACTAGCAAAAGTTTAATCTTGTTCGCAAGTGTTACTTATTTCTATTTTAATGAGATAGTTTTTATTCAATTGCAAACATCTCAATTCCAAGTTTGTAAAGAAATTGTTCAAAATAGATATGAAGCAAGTTCAAAAACATACACGTGCGCCAGTGTGCAAATATATATTACTTCGACTACTCATTCAAAAATTGTCAATGAGGCACAATGTTTCATAATAAAAGTTTGCGCTCAATGCTCTCGTTAAACTCAAAATAACATACTCACAGTCTTTGTTCACTTGCTTGTTAATGAAAAGTTTGTTATATATATTATTAAAGAGGAATGTACATATGAAGTATATGCAAATTACATTTGCCTTTTTTATAATAGAATACTTCAATATGCATAAAAGGACACCTAGTATTTACAGAAGACGGGGATTGAGTAACTAATCAACACATCTTCGCTGACATCACCCTGTCGTAAGTTTTTTTTGCTGGCTCATTTTTCATATCCGAACAAAAGAAAGACTTCACAGCAATCGCACACGTTGTACGTGTAGGAGAGGTGCTTCTGAAATTCTAGAGTAAAGTCGAAAAAAAGTTGCTAAACGTTCACGAGAGCACCAATGAAGTGACAATGCTGCATTAAAAAAGTCATCCAGTTTGTCAGTCACAAAATTCAGCTGTGTAAATTAGCAAGTGAAATTATAAAGAGGAAGGAAAAGAAGTATATAAACTGTGCTACGCGCTAATAAACAACTGATTATATGGTATTTCGTTGCGTGTTATAAAGTATTATTTTTGTAAGCCTGCTGATGATGATGATGTACATATGTTGCAACACCTTTGCCATGTTCCTTTCCACGGAAGTTTGGGTAGCGTATTTTACGGTGTATTTGTATTTATGCTTTATACATTCGAAAATTCCCTTTTAATCCACTCATAATGCATTTCAAAGCCACAAGTTAAAGTCTCTCTGCTACACCACACGTGTGCCATACGTACTCGTTAAGTATGCCGTTCTTGGGAGTAGTTTATTTGGCAAAAAGGTAATGTGAAATGGCATGGTGCATTATTAGTATACGGTGCCACTTAATTTAAGTCTGGAAAATGACGATGATCTTTTGATGGTACGCAGTTTGTATACCAAGAGCTGCTGTACAAATAAGCGTGTGTGAACAGTGTAGAAAACGCTATATGAATCGGTATGTACATTACAACAAACACCAGTAGAAGTGATACTTAAAAGAGCAAATAAAACGTGAGTTTAAACGCTAATTAACTGACTAACTGCAGTAAAATTACTCCTGCACCGGAATGATAGGGTCGAGAGGTTCTTACCCTATTTCTCTTACACTCATTTTTTCTTTTATGTTCTCGTCTCTATAAAGCACATACTCTTCTCTCACTCCCTCCATGAGCTGCTAAAATTCTCCGCATTAAATTACGAAGAAAGTGATAAAATACGGCACCTAAAATTCACGGCCCATGTGTCTAGAGAATTTAGCTTGGTGCTGGTGAAGTAGTGAGCAACTACGTAAGTCTTAGATTGTTTCTTTTTTTGCTAGCATACTTCCCAGTTCCTCTCTCATTTACCTTCCTTCCTTTTATATTTCTTTCAAGAGTTTCTTGGCAAGGCTATAGGCAAACGAATTGGAGGAAATAAAAAAGTAATTTAAAGCAGGCAAGGAGCTCAGTAGCTCACTTTCATACATCTGCATACATCCATATTGTAAGTATATCAATATTATACATCTGTACGGTCATATGTTGCAGGTTGCAGTGGTAGACTGCCTGCCACCCTAAAACTTTAACAATTGGCTTCTCGTTCCAAGTTTCTACGAAGATGAAACGATGAACGAGCTAACAACGTGCTGTCGTGCATGGCATGCCGTTTGGATGCTGTGCTACATTCCTCCGCTCCCTTCATGTGTGTACACGATCTGATGTTTGCTAAAACAGTATGGTACATTGTATAGATATATATGCAAATATGTTCCTAAGATGAGAATCTTTGTTTGTATGTAGGTAAATATAATGTAAGTTTGCACTCCTGGATAAACGAAGTGTAGAAACCAAACATTTTTCTCAACTGCTTGCTGGCACTGCACTGTGTGTGTTCCGTTCCGACATTGCTCCTTGGCTTTCTCATCTTGTTGCTCACCTTACATAAATGTGTGCATATGGAGGCAGTTTAAACGAATGCATGCGTGTGGTATTTTTCTTTAAGTTGATAGCCAAAAGTTTGAAGATTATTCCACATGAAGAAAAATATGCTTTACCATCAGTAGTAGATTTTAGGTATACAATGGTTTCATGAATGAAATGCTACAAGCTTGTTACAGGTTTCGTAGATAACTTGTCTTACAATCTGATACAATATCATCTCACAAATAATTAAGAACTACAAAATAAACATGGCAATCATATTATCTTACATAAACATCTTGATTATAGTTTGGGTGTACTCACCTATAGATTGGCATATCTCCGAGGTCTTTGTACCAAAGGACGAGAATAGCATCGTCTGAGCGTATCGGTGCATTCATATCGCATGGAAGGATGGCTTTCTTGTGGGCCACGGCTTGAACTTCAATTACTGGCCCTGTAATCAAAAACAAGAAATTGATATACATCAATCCGTCAAATTTACTAGTTTTCTCATTACCACGCACAATATTTATGGTTAGTTCGGCGAGCTACAGTGCGTAGATAGGAATCTTTTCCACCAATGAATTGTTCACAACACAACCATAATTTGCTGCTCTGTCACCAACCCTATTAAAGATTAACAGTCTCTTAGAGGGCGGGGGTCGATAATGATAACATGCATCACTTCTAGATTACCTACAATTTGACCAAGGAATGTAGAGAAGGAAAACAACAAATTTTGGTAAATGGAACAAACATGTTACCATCATACTGCGTTACACGCTTTTCAACACCGATCCGATCTATGGGCGCAGCACTTGTTCATGCGGGTCTGTGGAATTGGCTGTTTTATTTTGTGCATCAAAGTGTGTATTATTGCAGCTACTTTTCCCGACTACATAAGTTTGAATTCACAGCATCATCCTATTTGTATAAAAACATATTATGTGGACGTATCCTTATGGGCGGTAGGTTGTGTGAAGCAAGTAACCAACATTTTTTCAATATCATTCGTACAAGTCACGCTACACTTGGAGAGGTTTTTTTTCAGCTCGTGAGAGAAAAAATCAGCGCACTCAGTGCAGCTCACGTCGACCTCCTCAATATCGCCACAATTGTAGTTTACCATTATGTATGTATGAACAAACTGTGTGATACTACTACCAAATTCAAAAAACCCCTAATATTGTTAGCCAGTTGTAGCTTTTGAAAAACTAGGTTGGTGAAGAAAACGCTTGTGGAATTGAAAATGCGGGAGCAAGGAAGGAAATAACCAAACTACTACACATACAACTATAGAGACCCGTCATGACAATGCACATTTGATACATCCAGTGCTGTGTTATTGCAGATGGGAATCGTACAAAAATGTATACAATACAAACATCAAGATCTGGAATACTCTCTCTTGTAATCAGTTTCCAGCTCTGAAGAATGAGCTACTCAACGAAAAGAAGACATGCATGAAGAAATATCGCTATCATGCTGATCATCATGAATTTTGGTCAGTAGGTTTCCCTTTATTCATTCTAGTGAGAAAGGACCCCTACTTTTATAAAATATATATATAGTTATATATAAATTCACCCTCTCTCTTTCCTTGTTTAGGTCAATAGTTCACTTGTACTAATGACAAAGAGGATTCCAACAAGGATGGAGATAAGAGGCAAAAATGGATACAGTTGGTATTTTTTATTCACAAAATAACGTTGAGAAAAAAAGAGGAGTGTGTTTTTGTTGGAAATTTACTGCCTTGGAATGGCAAAGAGATTCAGTGAAATTGGCAAGCTCAAGATACGGAAAAAGAACAAAAGGAGCAGTCTTCTTGTTTTTTGCTAGCTAAACTACCATTCCATGTCCATGTTACTACTAGCATTGCGTATGTATATCACATCACATCCATCCTCTCAAAGAATGATTGCGCATAAATTCTACCCATAAAATTCCTCCCTTTCCGCGTAGACAAGTAGAGCCTCTCTCCTATATGCGTCTTTCATTTTGCCCGTGCTCTGTCAAGATAAGTGGGTAAGGTATATACACAATTTTGCTCTCTTTCTCCATGTTTACTGAAGGAAAAGCAACCATTCCTAGTTTTGAAAACAGCCCAAGTACCATTATACCAGGGAAAGTTTTTTGTGAAGGTTTTTGTCTTTTCTTCATATTATTGTAAGTGTGCATATGTGGATTTTGCTCAAGTTTAACCATCAACCATCATCAAAAGTCAGCAGAAGAAGAAAAGAGAAAGTCAGAAGTTGCTCTTTACAGTCCAGGACGACATACAAGCTTTCAAAACTACAATGGGGATTCTCCCACGTCATACATTTAGGTAGTATAAACAATGTAGCGGCTCTAAACGTACGTACACGAGATACATGAAAACTTTTTCTGTTTCTTTATTTCTTCATCACTTGATGTACCTTGTTGCTTTCACTTTTCATATTACAACAAGTGCTGTGCCTGTTTCCAATCGTGTTTTTCGTTAGAAACTGTATTCATTTTAAAGGGAAATAAAGCAAAACAGCAAAACATCCGTTTAAGACACAAAAAGTCAAGTGAACTGCTAACTGCGTATATACCAAATTCAAACCATGAATGTAACATCTCGTCCTCTGCCTAAACGACGGCGAAGACGAAAAGAGCTTTAGAGTGGAAAAATAAAGCAGAAACCATCAGAGAAAATACAAAAAAGTTTATACATAACAGTACCGTAACGGCTTTAAAAGCATACTATAAAAAAGTAAATAGGTCTTTCCTCGTTTCATGCACATATATGTGTAGTCCTATATTGCACATTTGATGAAAGCACAACTATGTCAGTCATGCCATATAAAACATATTCACGCACAAACTCTGTTACAAGAAAAACATTTCGGTTGTTTCTAGTTAGTTCTAGAAACCAAATCTACATAGGCAAATGCACACAGCAGGTGAAATAATAATGAAAGGATAAAAGAAATTGTACGTACGTGAGTAAATGTGAAGACTTTGAAACCTATTTTCGGCAGCTCAAGGTAAAGAAATGAGTTGTGAGGTATGGAGGTTTTCGTGTCAAAATTTGGGTTGCATTTACTCTATTTGTCTGAAGGCTGTAGGGCATTGCTTGCTCAAAAGATAGGTCTGTCGCTACCGGGAACTGACTAACTTCTTATTGAAAGGAAACAGAAGCTATGAGCTCAATAAACTTACGCATCAAATACCAAAGCTAACATATTTCAAACTAAATTTGTTTTACATCTTCCAAAGGTATAAGTAAAAGTAGTAATCATATGCAACGGAAAAATGAATAGAAAATTTACATTAGTTTTTTGAACATCATTGAAAGACGTACAAGGGCTTTTCTCTCTGTGTGCGTATTTATTACAAAGAAAATGCAATAGTTCGTTAAAAGACATATATAAAAGAAGGACAGAAGAAAGGATCCCCTAGATTCAAATCCCAAGACAAGAGAAAGGAGTGTCAGTTGTTGCTTCACTTTTACTTATTAGGTAGCTCACACATTATGGTTACTACATTCCATTCTGCAACTTCAAGACAGAGAAGGAAATACTATTACAGTTGGCCCTAAGCTTTCGCCCAGGATTATACAATGGTGCATAGAAATCACATGGAAATGAGAATGTACACCGTCATTTGCCTCTCCCTCTAACTCCTCGTTTTGTTGTTCTCATGAAGATAAACATTTACAACAACATTGCAATATAGAAAATAGCAGGAGGAGTAGTAAAAAGTAGTAGCTCTGCTGTGACAACATATCCTTGTTTCTTGTTTGTATACATAACATCGTGTGCCAAAAGGAAAGTGTTTACGGAAAGTACAGTACCATTAGTTAAAAGGCTACGTTGAGGATTATTTCAGACCTCGCAGCTCTAGTTTGTTATATTTTGCCAGTCAAACGCTCTCCCCTTTTCCACCACTACTTGCACACTTTCCAACTTCATTCCACTGCCTTACTTACTGTTTGCATGGGTTTCTTATTTTTGGACTTGTCCTAAGTGGCTGGGTGACTGCACATAAGATGTGGTGGAAACGTATATAGTTACTTCTCTGTACTAGTATGTATTTTAAGCTTTTACGTACTTTCCCGTAAAACCACAACAGTTGCATTCGCAAATGTCTATCCTATCCGAGACGGTCTTTTTTTGTAAGTACAACATGAAAGCTTAATTTGCTCTCAGATTTCTTTCTACTACACGCAATGTCACTTAACAAGTCGGCCGTCCTATTCCTTTTTGTATTCACACAGTTGCTCTACTTCAATGAACATATATACAAATATATATTGATTGTGTGATAGCTCACGAGTGACCATATTTACATAATGATCCCCAAATCTCTGATATTATTGTAACTGTACGTATAACAGCTATTTATAGAAACTGTATGTCGTAATTTGAAATAAGTTGACCCCCGATCCGATCCACAATAATATTATGTTTACAAAAACAACTCTTTAGCTACAGACTAGTGCGCAAAAATAGGTTATCATCTCATCCCATCGTTAAATTTAGGCATGCGTCACAAAAAAATAAAGCGTTATAAATTGCCCTTCATGCTTATTAGTTTTTTAGGGCAAACAAAGAAGCAAATCGAAAATTTCATATTGCTGAAATAAACCCTTAAAAAGAGAATACAGCATACAATAACAATTTTTTGTGCTCCGTACGAGCAAAAAGATTATGTACCGAAAGGATCCACAAATAGCTGCGAACCATTATTGAGAAAAATACATTAGTGAACGATACTATTGAATGGACTAGTATAAAAGTGAGGAGGGGGCGAAGAAGAAGAAGAAAACGTTGAAATAACATCGCACGCGTTATTCATTTCAGTGTAATACGTAAAACGTCCGTAAAACGAAGATCGTCCACAACCTCTTCATCCTTTTAGGGCAAGAAAAAGTAATCTATCTTCTTTCCGCATGAAAGTTTCCTTATTCTTCAATACCTTCACATTTTTTCATGAATGCATATACAAAACCTGCGGTTATACCTATATAGACAGTCGTCAGCATATGCTAAAAATAAGAGAAAGAATAATGGAGAAAGGAGTTGCTCTACAAGCAATACTATTTAAGAAGGTGAATAGATACACAGACTACTACACCACATTTTATGTAGTTTGCAAAAGCTTTGTGTACTCTGAAGGTAGGGCAATACCACCAATACCTATTCCTTCAAGTCAAAAGGGCGTTACTTTTTTCCATCGCTTTCTTCCAGGAATAGAACTTAATGTAGGAAATGGGAAAATAGAACCTGGATTATGAGCACAGTTTCCCACATCCGATCATATTTCTTTTTCCTGAATGGTGGTATATCTATGGTGTATAACTGGAATATCAACGTGTAGCATTCAGTGTGGGAATTTCATCTAGCATATTATTATAGATATAAATTGATATGGTTCATGGGCAACATAAAAAAAGTGCTGCTACCTTTCAAAAAATTTGTGTATTGCATTACAGGAAAGAAGAATGCAATGCAAGTATGTAAAAGGAGGGTAAATGCACCCGCTCTTCTGCTTGTCCATTAACATTTGCTTAGAGCTGTACCTAATTCCGAAGCACATTATGCAGGTGTGTGTGTACACGGTTGTTAGATATGGAACTGTTGTTGTGTATTCGCTCAAAAGAAACAGAAACGTGTAGATAAAAATAAGCAATTTGTTTGCATTATGATTTTTCCACTCGTACATAATGTATGTTTCAGGTATACATTTGGAAGGCGCAGTAAAAGTAAAGCCCGTAGTGAAAGTCGAAAAGTCTATCGCCAAATGGATATGCTTTTGTGAATTCGATTGGATTCCGTTTCTAAATTGTAGAGACTGATGTAATGCTATTCTATCTACCTACAATCGGCATGTTTCTTCTGCGTAGTTCCTACTATATACGTGTCATGTAAAATATTCATAAATGAACCACAAGACTATATTATGGCCTTCTGCTGCTACTACTACTGCTTATATGATGCTAATATCAGATGAAAATGATATACTGTGTCCAGTTAGTATAAAAAAATGTGTATTTTATATTGTGCCGTTTAGATGAGTGTGTCATGTTATGTTCACCGCTATCATGTCTTTTGGTTTGCACTACACATTATTAAAGTACAAAAATCATGAATATTTTAGAGGTTACAAAACTACAACTGGTCCAGAAATGATGACCCAGTTTTTAAAGCGACGGAAAGATGTATTTCCATTCTTAGACACGCGTAGAGGCGGGGATAAGATTCGGCCGAGTTTTTACTTGGAGGTATTTACTTAAGTAAGTTGTGGAGGACACATATTACCGAAGTTTGATGGAGAAATGCGAATAATTTAGGAAATTGTTTTCTCTTACATATTAACAGCGCAGCGGAAAAGTTTTCACATAATTTGCTTTAACGGTGATTCAGGAATTTCCAAATTCTTTTGGTACAATTTAGATTTCACATAAACTGAATTGCAGAAATGGCTACTCTATGTAAGTATTAATAGGTCATAATATAGGTTCTATGAACTTTAACAGGTACCAATCCATAGGAAGGTTGATACTCAAAGGTAAAAATAGTTTACCTTACGAAAATGAGTAGCTTTTTAGCCTTTTACGTCCAAAATATTTCCACGAACATGTAGAAACCTCAATCAAACGGCCAACGTTGAAAAGCTGCTTTGTTTAATAAAACATTACGCAAGTTTTAATGAGTTTATGAGTACCCACATAAATTGCAGTTGCATTTATATTATTAAAAAATTAAAGCAGTAAGTTTATAGCAAAGCTGCTGTAAAATATTAAGATACCATTGTGCGTAGTTTGTTGAAAATTCTAATTAAAAATACCCAAACACGGGACACTTTTGCAAAATTTGAATGAAACGAATGTAGCAGCCTGCTTTTAATACATACTTAGCACATAAGTACATTCAACTGTAGTCTGTCCCATATATCATAGAATTATTATTCGCAACATTTCGGAAATTTTTGTTGATTTGATTAAAACAAGCACACTTTAGAAATTGGAACTCATAAAGTAGTATAAAAACCCCAAAATACAAAAGTAGCACAAAACTATAAAGTATATTTTGCAAAAGAAAAACCAAACTTGTTCCAAGGTTTGTAACGTATACCTACATTTATTTTAATACTACCGTGAAACAAGACATCACCACATCGTTCATTCCGTTTTCCGTAATAATTCCTTTTCGTAATGGTAATGATGGACGGAAAAAATCGTTCTTTTTTCATCTCTCGTTTGCTCCATCAACTCTGAGAAAAAGAGAAACTGCTTTCTTGCACGCTAACCGTATTTGATATGTTATGTTGTTTGCTACACGCGTGTGTGTATAAAACACAAAAGTACCAGCAACAAAACAACATTTTATGTTTTTGCAGAGATGCAATAATCACACTTCTTATATATGAGGGACATATGAAAGGAGAAAAAATGTAAACGTGACAGGTATACAACCCATTGCAAATGCTTTTCTCATTCTCAAACTTGTGGAGAAAACGTGAAGGCAGGAAACATACCCATGTGTTGTTTGAGCTGAACAGGAAACAGCTCGATATTGTATACATAATATGTTATGTACGTACATATTTTATTTTTACGCAAACCTATATAAGAAATGTAAATAAATATATGTATATATAACAAGTGGTGTGGTAATGCCTACGGCACGACTTTTAAGACAAATTCCTAATACCAAAGAAAAGTATAGAATTGCTTGGCAAACAGGATTGCAATTTTCTGTAAGTATCCCTATTAACTTGTGTGCATCGGTGAATTTTTTCCCTGATACCTCACACTAAAGGAATTTTTATGAGGCACATATGTAGAAAACTATGACGGAGAGAGGAAGAACTGTTACTACTTTCCAGGAACATGATTCAAAAAATATATCTTTAAATATAGAGCCCAGCACGTTAGGTAGAAATTACTGGTACATTTTTATATCCAGCATGTGAAAGAGTTGTGTAATCCTTGTAGGTATATACATAGTATAAGCACGTGAATATCTACAACCATAAGACAAAATGCAAACGATCGGGTATATCTAATACCAAAAATGGCTACAAAATATTTTGAGATAAAGAAACTTCTGAACTCACAATGTACCTACTGATAGTATGACTATGACAGTAGTTTGTTGTACGTAGTATTCGTAGTAAACTCTAGTTCTGCACATATTGTTATTATATGTGTACGTTAAAAAAGTCTTGAAATGATCATAGCCCAAGAAAAAAGTTATAACTACTCCAAAAGAGCATAGCAAAACTCACCGTGTGGTGATGATGGTGCAATCCTGATGGCAGTTTTGCGCCTCTGCCACTTCCTAGTCTTATACTTCTGTTACAACCACTAGTAGTTCTTACTGCTACTGATGACGAAAAGAAGAAAAAGAAGCAAGAAGGCGAGAGAATTGCTTTACTTTTACGAGAACGAATTTACTTGAACAAGTTGGTGAACGCCTCTTGCTCACTTTTACTTTTTCTTCTTTCTTTTTATATATACATGTGTGTGCTTTATCATTACACTTTTCTTTCACTTAGTTAGCTTTTTCAAAACGGCAGAAAGTAAGTAGAAAGATCAAGAGAAAAAAGTAGCACAAAAAGACAGCACAGAACATAGAGCTTGAGAGGAGGGCAGGGCGCACAAAAAGCAAGCAAACAAGGCAACTATTGCACTTTGTGCCATATCCTGTGTACTATATATTCATGTGTAGTGTGTGTGTGTGTGCTGACGATGATGTTGATGAAACATGGAACTTCATATCATCAAAGCTAACCCCGAAAAAAAGTAGTCTTCCTAAGCCATGTCTTATATACAAATACCATCGTACACAGACATACATTAGCGCACACACTTCTATATAGTATTATGGAGCTCACCATTCTTAAATTACTTTATGGTATAAGTATACACACAAAGTGAAAGTGTATGCGGGAGAAAGCAGTAGCAACGGTGCAGGGCAGGAGACTCAGCAGTCAGTACAAAAAGTACTGGTAGCCATTATAATTTAAGTAATACTTTCAGATTCATGAGCAAACTCGTCCGAAGGGGAAAATTTGGGGTAATGAATATTTTCTTCATGTTTTTTGATTAGCTCACGCTTCAAAAGGGCACGAGGAAAAGGCAAGTGGCTACGCTAAGGGAAAGGAAAGAGAGAAAGCCCAGGATCGATTATAACTCCGGTGAGGTTTTTCTCCTTTTTTTTTAGAAAGAACGAAAAATAGAAATTGCATTAATCGTACCTTTGCTCTTATAATATCTACACAGATATACATTTAATGTATATAGCGGCAGAGACTTCCAAGTTGGAATGGCAATGCAGAGTCTTGTTTTATCTATACAATAATTGCAAGAATCATATCTCTTCTCAAAAATCGCTTTTCATTCGTTATTTATCTAATTTGGTTTAACCTACCTGACTTATGAGATGGTTCTATTTTGACAAGTCATCATCAAATGTCAAAAGATATGACTTTTTTTTGTACTATCTATAAAAGTGGTTTGACCTGACATAATCACATTTAAGTAGGTAATATAATTTAAAAAAGGTCTTCGAAAAGGCTACATGTTACGACTTTGGTTTCACTCCACATAATCAAATGTTCCAGTACAAATGTACAAGACAAACTATAGTAGCAATATATTCGTCCAGAAAATGAAAGTTTAAGAAGGTCAAATGGATGATAAGAATGAAAGATCTAGTGCTTACTGTATCAAATCATAATATATGTGTGTCTTCTTGTCTATATACAGTCATTTAAAAAAACGTAGCAAAATGGAAACATCAACCAAAAAAATTATTCGCGTGCGAAGATAAAAGAAATAAGTTTGTTTCGGTTCGTTGAACGTGCATGCATGAAAATCATCATGATGCATATATGCATATACACATGCAAACCTTCACATAGGTATTAGCATGCACAGCGTAAAAAAATGCTAGAGAAAATCTAGAAAAGGGCACGGGCACAGTAGGTTTTGGTACACGTAAAGTTTGCCTCAAACATATGCATAGTGGTTTGGTTGGAGAAAGGTGTTCTTTGCATAGTACGAAAGGTTTGCTTCAGTCAGAGGCAAAGACAGGCCACAAGCAGCCACGTAAGTAATCAATAAAGAGCGGTTTACTTTCTATTTGGTTGCCTGTATGTATTACAAGTAAGGAATGAAAAAAACAGCCAAGGGAGAGAGAGCCAGCCCGTCAGCATGTAAGACGAGAGGCACGCTAGCCTTTAACACTTTAATGACAGCTGACGTGTCGGACTCCTATTGAGGAAACTAGGGCGATCAATCACCATTTTTTCATAGTTGTACACATGTACCTATACATTTTCGCCCCTCGATCAAATTTCACATAAAAATAAGAAACATTGATACCTACATATAGCGGAGCCTCAATGTTGGTTCATCAGAAGCGGGAATATGTATATGCATTTTTATTAGAAACCTGAGATGGGGAAAAAAAAGCATGAATTTTTCTCTCAAGAAAAGCACGTCTCCCTTTTCATCGAATGTGTTTTATTAGAAATGCACCAGTTATAAATTATTAACCATATGTCATACGGATTACTACACTATCATACAGCAGAATCGATTTGAGTCAGTGTCCAAACCAAACTTAAATTTTCTTTGTATCAATCAATCCATGCAGCCGGTTGACGGTTGCAAAGAAAAATCCGTTGAGGTATGATCATTTCACTCATCGTCAGTCAAAAATCCTAAAGCTGGGTGAGCTTCCCATGTGTGGAAAAGGTTTCCCATGATTGGCAATTCATTATTGCCACGGTGGTTGGTAAGGCTTTCAGATGTCAGCTTTAATATGTTTTGGGACAGCTGCACTAAAACTGTTTAATAGTTTCCGTCGATTTTTCTGAGAAAATTCATCACTGTCAAGTGGTCCTCTCATGCCACTGCAAACCCAATGAAAATCAAGCATTGCAAGTACGTATCTTGTGATTGTGACTGCAGAGAATGCATCGTCATTCATTAAATTAACATTTTGTGTGCTTTCATAAAAAAATCTATAACAAAATGACTTTGTAGAGTTTCAGCTTCATGGGAGCATCGTCCTCCAATTGCCGTAATCACGCTGGCCTATTCCGAAGAATAGAATGTCAAGGACTATCGGATAACAGTGAAAAATTGGATCAATAATAGGGGTCTTAGCAATAATAGGTACATATTATGCCATCAACCAGCCGGGAAAGTCAATAATGATAAATTGGAAAATGAGATAGGAGCCCTTTTCTAATAACAGCTTGAATGAATTTTAGGTTAGTTTCAAATATGAAACGCTTTTTAATAATGCAGCTCAGTCTAACCACTGCAGCTTCTAATTCAGAGCAGAGCAATCATGGCCCCACATGCAAATGTGTAACAATTTCTCCAGCTTCTGGCTACATAAGCAAGAAAGCATGTTCCAAATTATATTATTAGGATTAAGGGGTTCGACCGCCATGGCAGTCACACGAATACGAAATTGAATGCAAACACATGTTGTTATAAACCTTACAGTTTCATGACATGACCAACCGGAGAAAACTGAAAGTACGGAGAAACGGAGCACTGTTCATTCTAAAAGCAAAACAATGAAATGCACTGCAATACACTTTTAGAATTATCCATTAATTCGTAGTCAGAACGGAGAAATAGTGGTGAAAGTTTATCTAGAGCTATGTTACGTTATACAACTTCACCAGAAAAACTTTTACTTGTTCTCCATATTGTGCTGGTTTGAGAGTTGAGCACGAAAGCTATCATGCGTTAGTCTAATTAAGAATTAATATTGGTGAAAGTTTAAAGACTAAGGTCACTGTCTTACCTACCTACTAAATGCATGTAACAAAACTGAAAGTAAATAGAAAAACAGATGCTTATACACGAATGTACGTAAAGAACCAACATTTGTGGGAAATCACATTTCTCCCTAGTTTTAAAATAATTAAATTTTTCGTCAAGTTAGTGCTCCGTTAGCTAGGAGTGAGTAAGTAACATATCATGACTTCCATTTACGGTGTAGTTGACAAAAGTACCTCTTAGGTATATTACGTGCCTACCTACCACCATCAAATCCAGCTTCACTGGCTCTACACATGAAATAATAATTGACCTGGAGGAAATTATTGCATCAGTTAGAGAGAGGAAAGCGGAATTCATTCAAAACGCCCAGCCACTCTCAGCAGCTTTAATTCCTACTCTGGTCTGGAGTGCAACCACAAAACAATAGTCGTGGGATTACTCGAATACCTGGTGTACTAGTGCTAATGCACGTATGTGTATGCATGGACGTAAATATACAGTTAGCTAGGTTGACTGTGACACAATCCTCTGACTGACAAATGTGTAGCCCATAATACTATGCTGTTAGCTAGTTTTATTTTTTTTGAAAGCTGTGCCTAGTCAGTTCAGAACCTCAGCATTTTACGAGCTTAGGATGTCCTTTGATAGAAAGATAAAGGTTAAGCTTAAATTCCTTCCATTGCTCTAAGCGGTCTATAATCAACAGTTTCAGTTTTTAGCTCATTCCTTCACATTCGTGCCTTGGTCGGTATTTAAAGAGTGGGGATATGATTTACTTGAGTGAAATTATATATTCCCACGGCAGTTCTGAATTTACGTAATATCACAATGAAATTTTCGTGCGCCAAAGCTCACTTTAATTGGTACAACAGCAAGTGCGTTACCGTAGTAGAGTCCATGCGGCTTAGATTTGTGTGAGTGGTCTGAATATGAGCTGTAGCTGGAGGAAATCTTTCTTCACAGTGGGTTGGGTTCCATAAACTATTTTAGTATTTCTCTTTAATTACACGGCTAGTAAATGAATGGCTTCTGATTCCACGGTAGAGAACAAGGGCAGGCTGATACAGTACCAAAAATGTTAACGCGCTAGCCCCACCAAGAATTAATTTAGGCAAATGAGCATGTTATTGGATTTATGGGCACTAATATTATGACTGTAAGGATGGATATTACTTGTGCAAAATTACAAGATTACTTTATGAAAACTATTTTGTTTATGGTAGAACGCAATTGGGAAAAAATCTGCATAAAAAGCTCACAAAATAAATTTTCTATGAATATAATTTAATTTTTAAATGGTTGCCACTCCGTATTTACCGTTAGCTTTCTTTTGCTATACTAATTTAAATTGAACTCATTCAATATATGCCTACGCACAACATAATGGGTGCAGGTATTGCTTGCTCTATCCGTTTACTTGAAGGTGTTACCAATACAGCCTACGCAAAGAAAATATAATATGAAAGTTTATCAATATTATGCGTTGAAAGAGTTGCACCGTATTTTGTGAGTTCTCTTAAGAGAAAATGAGTTTTTTCCCTGACAATAGCCAAGCTGTGTGGTGGTAATAACATGTATGCATATCTCACTTCCACTCCCCCCATATGCGCCACAACAATTTCAATGATGATGATGGTTATCTTGAGAAATAGATTGCGAGTAATGATTATGAATTTCTTTGTATTACATGGTGTTAGCACACATGAAATGGGATGTGAATCGAACGATTGGAAAAATCGATCGAGCTCACCGTCACAACATGTACAACCAAGCCTTCTTGTACTCTGCATATGCCACCACCCTGAAACGATTTTGAGTCAATTGGTTTTGTAAGCCGAAAAGGCGAAATTAAATAAAAACACCTTGTTTCGCACATATATATAGGAAACCACCTGTGAAACATTTCTTTATGTACGCAATAAGTACAACGCATACTGTTCAACTAGACTTTGTTGAGTCAGAGTCATGTATGCATATCTCTGTCTCATAGTCATAATAATTCTCATGAAAGTACGGGAACGGAATGAGAAAAGGTAGACAAAAGGAACCCACATAAGAGAGACCAGCCACATAATACACATAGGTCGGACCTGTTAACAAGTTGTAACAATAAAAACAAGTTTTGACAACAATAAGCCAACAAAAGCGAATATCAGTTCTGTTTTTATTCAACATACTTCACACATAATTTACACATGATAATAAATGTGTTCCAATAACGCATTAGTTAGTTGTTTGTATTGGTATTAGGCACGAGCTTGAATCCGTCAGAGGCTGAGTTTGAGAGTAAGCTTCGTCATACATATTGACGCGTATAATTCATAAAAAGCCCAGCTAAAACTGCTGGCATTGTGTGAGCTGACATTAGTTTATTTAGCATCTGACAATAACAAGCCATGAAAATTAGATTTGGTTTGGTTACTAAAGTGGTTAGCACCAGCACCACTTGGTTCTTTGGTAGTGTAGGATAGTAGCAAGCAGCAAAAGTTTAGTCAGAAATAATTAAGTTTCAAATAACAATCCTAAAAGGCCTACAGCAGAACAAGAGTTCATTATAATTTAAGTGTTTATGAGAGAGAGAGAGAGAAGAGGAGGAGGGATAGGAGCAAACTGTACTTGAAATATGACTAACTTATTCTTATATAGAGTTTGATGGTCGAGAGTGTTTGTTTTTCTTCCTTCCATAAGGCTTCCACAGGTTTGTATGCTATTCAAAATGTTTCACATCATCCTTAGTTCAGAAGCTATTATAATATTGGATATATTCTCATTGCATCGCGTCACGTTTTGAGTTATCTCACACAAGAAGTAATAATTCGAGTTAAATACTAAAAATATCATTATCCGTCTCTCCCACCTCTCCGCCTCTCACTTTCAATTTACCATGTAAAAGGCATGGGGAGCATGTAAATCAATTATTATGATTCATAATTTGACATGTACTAATCATAGCTTTATCAAAATTATCAGGTCTGCCTGGCATAAATCATTAAAATGAAAATCATGTTTGCTTTCTGGTTAATAAACTCTGCTCAAACCCTCAATCATATTATTATGCACGAACATGTATGATGTATGTATATGCATTCTAAGAATCATCATGATAATGATAAAAATAATATGGTAAGAATAATAAAACAGTTGGAGGATGGTCCGTTTTATATCTCGCCGGTCTAAATTACTCTTCGCTTGTCTGACGTTCGCTCCGACCAAGAGTTCTAAAAAGCTGCAGTCCAAAACATGCTTACATTTTCAAGCTATTATTATGTACTACATTTTCTTTGAATGCCTTTTGTAAATATTCAATACATAACATGCTTTCATTATTTTTTGGAAAAGCAACCTTTTCTAAAAAACTGGGCCACAGGAATTCAAATTGTTTTGATATAATCTTTAATTTGGTTGTATTAAAGTAGTGCAGCGAGCTACAGCTGCTAGTTCATTTCACGACCTGTGGTCCTACTTTCTTTCCCTTGTTAGTTGGAGATGGTAACACGTTTTGAAATAGATTTCTCCATTCCTCCATGTTCGCTAATTTTGCTTGTATGTTGATATAAACGTTAGATGATTTATTAGCTGCTTGCACCATACCGTTATAAACTTCATAGGTATCTATATATGTGTGCTCCTAACTGAATTGTCTGCGAAGTCAAAGTCAAGATCCACCAAATTCAAACTTTGTTACAAAAGTTAACCAAGCACAAAAAACGTGGCGCTCCTAACTCTTTCCTATAATTTAATGATGAGAAAAGCTAACGTTATTCCTTTCCTCGCTCACTGTTCACGGACTATCTCTCTCTCCCAGTTTTTGGAGTGAATGAATCAAGTATCGTTTCCCTGATGTCGAAGAGTGCTGGTGCTTGAATGAACCCTAACAAACCATAACACGAGCCACTGGAAATCGAGATCCATGTGACTGTAACTGCTGCTGCTGCTCCATGGTCGATGATGTGCACCCATGCTAGCAAGAATTCATAGAGTTCTTCCTTGTGATGGCAAGTTGACGTGAATCATGCTTTCATTCTTAGTTCAACTTGTATTTATGAATATTTCTGCATACAATTTTAGATAGATAGGATAACACAGAGTGTGTTCTTTTGTTCTTCCTGATATTCATATTCACTAGATTTATTACCCTTTTACCGTAAAGTTGACTGAAGCAAGTCTCTTTTCATGTATTCTATCTTCATCATTCCAGATTTCGAAGATAACGTGAGCATGTTTTGGTTATACGAAGAGATAATAAGCAACAGAACCAATGCCATTTTCAAACCTTGTGTAAACATTAAAGGTAAATCCATTTAGACTATATGCTTTCTATTCTGCGTTGATTAAAATGAGCCCACGACTTAGGGAGGGAATCTAGCGATATATCATACCTTGGGCATAATGATATGATACCAAAACGTGCAAAGGAAAAAAAGGTGAGCCTCTTCCTGCGAAATGATTCTTTCTCGCTGGCTCAGAGAAGAAAACTCAACATTACCTCCGACGATGCAATGGTGTGATGATGACGACATGAACAGTTGAGAATCCAGCTAAAAGCAGAGTGAATCCTGATCTCAACTAATCTTTAGGAAAAAGTCTCTATTGCATACAACGAACGCAAAAGTAATAGTTCCAGGCGTTCTTACCTCTTCCCGTAGGTTTTCATCTGACTGGGTTTATGCCTGACGTTAAAGGCTTTTTTATTCTTTACACAAAACAAGATGTGAAAATGGTGTTCTTTATACGTAACACAATTGTTTTGAGGATGAGAGAGAGTGTGTGTAGTATTATGAAATATTATTTGTGAAAATGCACTCGTTATTATAATCTATATGATATTCCATGATGTTCTCACGTACTTTGCGCGTAATGTTTTGCCTTTTGTATAAATTGCATTATTCCACGATGTCTGTCTTGCTCGTTCTATTCTTTCGTGGTTGCCTTGAACCTAGCAGGAGAACAGCGGGGATCTGGCTGTCTCCAGGTTTTTATCCTTGTTATAACAACACCAGAAACTAGACACCATAACCCAAAGTGATGTGCTATTAACAAAGTATGCACACACTGTTATGGTGGAGAGACGTATCTTTTGTTGCATGAGCATGATATTATGATGATTGCTTCGTGTTCTCCGTGATGCATATCACATCTTTTTAATAATTCAATGACGACTATTATGACATTCTTTTTTCTATTGTAAAGCTCATACTTATGATTCTAGCCGAAAAATATTTATATTATCATAGTCGTTCTATCACCACCATTGAAGTCAGGTTCCATTTGGGCTGACACGACAAGACTACGTATTGATGCAAAAATATAATTCAAACATTTTACAAGTGTATTAGAAATAAAAGCTGGACTGATGATCACAATTCAGAAACTTAAAATCCTTATATTGCAACTCTACAAAAACCTCAGGCAGGTTCAGAATTCCATACAAACATTCAAAGCAAAAACAAGACAACGTATGAGCCTACATAAGCTTCAACATTCAGGGACGTACATTTTTAGAAACTCGGAGTCTACACGTTCCAAGTCTTTTTTTAATGACACTCATAAAACTCATAAATCTGAATTTGCTCTCCATAGTGTGGCACTAGTTTATTAATATCCCTCTCCACATCGTTATCAGATGCATAATACACTGCACGAAGAAAGTTCTTAAATAATTAACGCACTTTCTTTTTTGAATGATGCGTGTACAACACACATATTGTACGCCTCGCAATGGGAATTCGCCCACATAATTTACTCTTTCTGCTAATCTTTTACGGTGAAATTTGGTCGAGTAAAGGCCTTTGTAGTTTCGACAATCAGAAGTGTATGTGTAGATATGCTACCATAAAACTTGGTTTTGAAACTCTTTATATATTATGCTCGAAGCCAGAAAGGAAGGAAGTCTATTTGGTGAAAGAAACCCGCATAATAATACTATAGTTGTACACTACTTCCACTTTTCATGTTAGATTTGCTTAAGTGGACCATAATTTAGATAACTTATGCTCTTTGCTACATGCACACGCACACTTATTATGATGCTTTGACATACACACAGAACGAGTTTGATGGCTGATTCTAAAATATATGAGTATAGATACGCATGCTGGAATATGTTTTAAAATTTTGAACATATTATAATATTCTTTCTACACTACACATTATTACAACCTACGCTAATAAATGTTGAGTTCAAGGGAAATCAACCACGACATTACACAACGAACTAAATGACCAGCATTTTATTTCCGGATTTCAAACTACAAAAACCACTTTGCTGCAAAATACCTTAATCTGTATTCATGGAGAAAGTTTTGGAAGAAAACAACCATGATCACGAATCACTATGTGTGTGTGCACCTTTAAGCATGTCGTAATGTCGCCGTGTAGTCACATCAGTGTGCAGCAGTATCCGATTTCCTGAACAAGCTACAGGCAAAATGGCAGTTTCAGCCGTTGCCTTGCCTTGGAGCGAACAATACTGTGTAAAACTGAAACTCAAAATGAATACAGCAGAAAAAGTGCATACCGCGTCTAGAAGACAAAACCATTGGCTTATAAGTACCTACTTGTCAACTAGTTGTAGTGTACAAAAAGTACAAAAACAATGACACAATCTGGCTTTCGAGTTCAGCCAGCTCAATGGTGCACCGAATTTTGAAGAAAAAGTTTTCACTCAAGAAAAAAAAACTTTATACAAACCGGATAACCATTAGACGACAATATTATGCCACAGTTTTAAAAGAGAAAGTAGGAAGTACGCTACCAACTGTATTTGCTATTGCTAGTTTTAATGACATTTGCATTTCGTAATAGTAAAACATCAGCAGTTCTACACACCCACGTGCAGCAGGTTCTCTGGATTATAAAACAGAAAATGAGACGAAAAAAATACAGGCTAAACCCTGCTAGCAGATTTCTATCTCAACAAAATTACCTTGTTCGGAACGGAAGCTTTTGTTAGCTACTTCCAGCTTCTATATACTATTAACAAATCGTAATAGGCCAGATATAAGAAAAAGGATTAAACTTCAACGAAATGGGAAGGAGATTACAAGCAGTATGTAATGTTATGCCTGATTCATTTATGGTATATGGAGTAGTGTGCGGTTTGAAGAATTGTGCTGAAGACGGCAGAACTGGAGCAGTATCACCATGATTATCTCCATCCGCCGGAATCTTAGGCAGACTCGTACTTTATCATATTAACCCAAATATAATGAGCATATTTGCCAAGTCAGCTGAAGTATTATGGGTTTTATGTTCCCATATTCTGATGTTTTAATGTGATATTCTCTGACCAAAACTATGTAGACGAAGCAATTTATGAATAATATTATGGAGGGATGAATGTGTGCCATTATTGTATGATAACAAGAAGATGAATTAATCCCTTCCCGTCCATAGTGTATAAAACAGAAATTATTGTGCAATATTATAATAAATATGTATCTAGAATACTTTTCTGTTGCACGGGCGGCTGAGCGGACAAAATACCAGAAGTATAATTTCAAATTTTGGCAACATTCGAGCTGGTCTGAAACTGGAAACAAGTTTCTAATAACCTACACTCTTGGATGGATGGTTGGTTGGTTGGTAAAACTATGTAGGTTCCTATATGTCTGGGAATGTTAAAGATGTACATATTATAGTATACACGTTGCAAAAACTTCATCAAGAAATGGAATATGAATACTATACTCCGGGAAAGCAAAAACAGGAAAGTAATGAAGTGGAATTCTTGAAGTACTCCAAAATGAATATTTTTCCTTGTTTTACATTCATTCATGTTTTCCAAGAATAAAACTATATAATAAATGTTGCGCTCAACTTCATATGCATATAGTGATTGTGAAGGAGAATCCATCCAGAAATAGTTTTTGTTCAAGTTGCCTTCCAGCTTGTGAGTGAGTGAGTAAGGTATAGTTTGAGCAACGCAATGCCAGGAATTGAATATCGCTGTATTATAAATGGGAACACGACGCATATTATACTTTTGCTGTCTCCTTTAGCAAAAGAGAAAATTGGAAATGGAAACAACTGCGTAAAGAAGTTTGAATGAGTCCAAAGAGAGTTGCAACAACATAAGGAAACAATGTGAAGAAATAATCCTTTGTTTCTCCATTTTACATTTATAAGTTATCTGCATGACCATTTTGAAAGGAATATCAAATCGTATATCATAACCGGGAAGTATTTATGTCTCTATATAAATATTTAGGCCGTGGTTAATGTTATTTTAATATTTGGATGACAAGCGTAATTTTTTCAGAGAAACTATTTGTAACAGTTAAGTAAACGCTCGGATTCTTACCACTCTGCGAACCTTGCATATATGTATAAACGTGGCGAGGCACAACTCAAAAAATGTTATATATATGGCATGACTGTGAAATTATGTCTGCATCGCCTACACATAAATTACGGAGCCATTGGTTTCTTGCTCCCATGTAGCATGGAAGTTCATAATAAAGTAAAACTCCGATTCCTGAGCCAGATAGATGTCTAGTTAAGATATACATTCTTTTGAAATGCATAAATGAAAATATGTAGCTCCAAAATAATCTCATATTGTTAGTTCTAGAAAATGACTCGTATATGGAATTTTCTGTGCCTTTGAAAAGATTAATTTTATAGTACCCCGAAAAACTAGGTTTTCTCAGAAAGCTGCGTATTCCCGCGAATGTAGAGGAAATGAACCGCTAAAATAGGTAAGATATTTGACGCTTCAACAACGCCAAAACATGCACTGGCAAGTCACATGTGAAAATTTAATACCAAACATGCATCCAAATATTAGCTGGTGAATCAAAACATAGTATTTCAACGTTAAATGCCGGTTTTCATGACCATATCGGCCAATACTTGTGTTTTATTCAGCATATTATCAAGAGGATTCATGCACATGACCATTCATTGTTAGTTTAGGGAGAAAGTAGATCGATTATCATGTTAACATTTTATTTTGTTTGATTGAACCCGTTTGGTAAACAGTTTGATACTACTGTTGATAAATGAGGAACAATCACTGCCGATTCAAAGCCATAAATAACATGAATGGTCTTACAGGCACATCTGAAAGCCATAAAACAACAAAAAACATTAAATCACATACCATCACCTCTCCTCAGAGAAGAGGGAAACTTTTTTCCTAATAATATAATTGTCACATAGTCACAAATAAAAGAATGGGACAATGTGACATGTTTAGATTTATGGCATTCCAGAAGTCAAAGCAAACTGATAATGATAGGACACAGAGCCAAGGAATTCTATTCTAAGAAAACATTCCTGCATGCTAAACATACACTGTCAGCCAGTTTCACTTCCTTGATTAGAGTCAGTCTTGCCACTATTGATGTTGGAATCTAACTGAAATATATATATAGATACTGAACAGCCCATATATTTTGAACCCTGTATAACTACTGTCTGTTGTAGAGTCTAATTACGTACATTATCATTTGTTACGGGAAGCTATTGTGGTAATTGTGATGGTTATTCCTGATGTGATATTTATATTGCATTGTAATGATACTCGACTCTGCGGCTCATTCAACTTTGGTGGTATCATTGTTTTCTTACAAAACAGAGACAAGGAGCATTTATTTTGGCATTCCCAAGAACAAATTAGAAATGAGAAAAAGTTCACATTGTTTACTAGGTTCATCATGGAAAATAGCAGTTTGTCAGTCAGAGTTCATTGGAATTCCTTTCTTCATGTTTCGAATCCGAAGCAACTATATAGAATTGTCTGATGCGATGACTTGTACGACTGCATATAACAACTATTTCTTGTGAGCACGGGTAAATCACAAAACGAGTGACTCCAATGCATTTTAATGCTTTATGACATGAAAACTTCTGTTCCTGGTCAATCGTCAAATGGTTTCCTACACACCTAGCATGAACTATGTACACCCAAACCTTTTACGGCAGACTGATTTTTTCACGATTCCTTCAGTCTAACACGAGAAACCACGCTAATTGCATTCTGTGACATGCGAGGCAGGAGTGACATGCCGGTTTTCCTCATAAGTAATCATCATTCCATTTCACCCGAGGCTTTGGTGGTTTTCCCGTTTCCACCTTAACTTGACGTATATATTAATTTGCCAATAATGACCTACGACTATATCGGAATATGAAATCCATAAATTGATTCCCTATTTTTCCCCCTCTAATACATATATAACGAGCTATTGATTTGTGATCATGCACATATGCCCTTTTTAAACATTGATGAACTGTGTGGGATGCTCGTTGATTAATACGTAAACTTCATATAGCACATGCAAGTCTTTAGCCTCCAGCGCTGAATGAAAATTAGTTTTTTAACGGGAATCTGTAGTGGAGGAACATTAGGTGTGTTTGTGTTTTCACAGTACACTAAATGAAAACGTTACGTGCATTAGCATTAGAGCCAGACCAGTACATCAGCATGCAATGCGATGCGATACACTTGACTTCATCTAGTCATCGAAAATCGAAAGCGAAAAGAGAGAGAGAGATCGGGCAGCCCAAGCCCAGCCTTTGTCTTGTAGGGCTTGATGCTCGTAAAACCTCTTCAATGAAGACCGTATAGCCAGTACTGCAGTGGTGAATTTAAGTTCCCACTTGCCATCAAATCCAATCAGTCTTTTTTGTGTGCTTCTCTTTCTAATGAAACGAAACAGCCGCATTTAATTTCGCTTCCTCTTTATTACCTTTTGCTTTATTATGTTTGGCAGAACAGGCTATCATTAGAGTGAAAAAATTGCCTCTCTCCATCCTTACAAAGACGAGTCTTTGCGTGCGAGAGTTTATTAGACGTGGAGCGATACAGAACTTGGAATTTGAATGAGTATACTACTAACCATCTATCTCTACCTTTTGACTGTTTTTCGTTTTCTATCCAATGAACTGTCATTCCATATAGCACGCCAAAGACCGTTAGCCAATTTACGAGTGTAGGATAGGATTTAATAAACAATTTTTTAAAAGTTTTTCACAATCAAGGGGGTGGGTCACACAGAGTCCCGTTGAACTTGTATTAGCTATATTTGCTTACGCATCGCAAGTATTCGTATTGCAGGGTTGCATACCGTTTTTACAGCTCCATTCCACAAAACTCATCTGCTCGATAACGTCATTAAGTTTACCTATGTAAGGGTTTAGCTTTGGCTCTTCGGTTTGAGGACTAGATTAACAAGATGTACACCCAAGAATTTTTCATTAGCATATTTAACACATTATCATAATGAGATAAATGCTCTTCACTCCCATTTCAATTTAGGGAAAAAATTTTCATCTTCATCCAGTAAAAACGAGAGATGCGATGTGAGTAAGAGCCTAAATGACTTCCTTTTGTCGTTGATACTCAACCACACGCCGTTTTCAGTTTTGTGACTGACTACATTTTTTATCTGCGATTTCGAAAGAAATTTTTTCTTTGAACTTCTTTTCCATTCCCAACTTTAGCTCAGGTGGGACTCTTGAGCGCAACAAAAATAAGCTGTTACTAATAATTATTATTTCCAGACATGCAGTATTGTTAAAGTTAATGTAGGAATGTATGAAACCCTATTATATCGTTCCCAGGTATTCCAAAAGAACGAATCAAGCCGGTGGTATGAACTGTAAAGGTTTTTTTAAAAGTGGAAATCATATTGGTAGGGAATGAAATGAAGAAGCGAGCTGCTACTAGTATGGTGTGTGCGGGTAAGTAAAATCATCTTTTCTTTGATGAGGCTTCCTCCTGGTTATACTTAAAAGGACTGACGTAACAAAAATGCTACTGTAAATTTGAACGACTTCATTGGGAGAAAAAAAACTTCTCATTGCTTGGTTTGGCAGTTGTACAAACTAATGTTCCTTAAATGAATATGAGTGTTCACTACAGTAGTCAGGTTACCATAAAGGGTTATGTGTGCAGAGTGGAAGTAAAGGACTCTTTCACAGCCAAGAAATGAAAGAAATGGTTATTATTGTTACTGGCTTCGTCTTCACTGAAGTTCTTTACTTTTCCAGAAAAAAAATCTTCGGTTGTCACAATACTATATTGTCCTCGCTACTTCATATATGCGCTCCTTAGAAAAGCACAACAAAAAATTCTAAAAATGATTGTTACTGCAATATGGTTCATGCACTGGTTAAAAAAACTCGAGATAAGTACACAATACTCGCAGTAAGAAGTTGGAAAATGACTTTTAAAAAAACTATACAAGTTTATGTTGCGTAGTTAAATAGGAGGTTTTGATTCCAAGCTGAGTGAGTTGACTTCCTTATAGGTAAGTAGTCAGCGAGAGTGCTCATGGACAGGGAATACACACTGGCTGGCGTGACTAAAGGTGACCATGGACAGCTATCACCACATGGGGTCTCCTCTATTCCATGCTTTTTTATTTGTAAGAAAACGGATGGTCACACACACACACGAACAGAGAGTATATAGTATCAGATCGTATAATGTGGCTCTATTATACTTCTCTTTGGTTTCCAAAAGTCAGCATTATTGTGAACTTTTTAAGGGTTGAACCCAGACGAAGAGGCACTACATATGCAATGCGCAGTTAGAAGATGTAACATTAATGTCGTTGGAAATAATGAGCAAAGCTAATAAAGCCGTGGACATTTCAATCCTTTTAAATTACGTCACAGGCTAATGTCCCATTTATACTAGCAAAGAATGGAAGCCTACGCAGCATATGTACTGGATTTGTAGAACTTTCAAACATTGTGGGAGAGAGAGAGAAAGGGAGAAGCACAATGCAACTTTCCAACAACTTCATTTTCCACTACGAGATTTTCTTTCACGCAACCAAGTTACTAACCTGGATTTGATTCTCGGGAAGAAGACATGTACACAAACAGAAGCAGCAGGCGGACACGGATTGAGATGAAAAAGGCATTAGAGGCTAATGCACATCAGAGTATAAGAGATGAGCAGAGACATACACTAAATTGCAGCTTGAATCATTTTCAAAATAAAGGTGCAGATGGGAAACTACCATGCCAGAACCATGTGATGATCATGATTGTGACTTGGACTATAATTTCAGTCTTAATATCTGTCTGCTCAAGTGACATCTGGGCAAAGTGCAGATATACCTACCCCACTATCAAATATCCGAAACCTACCTTTTTGTACACCCTGCATGATGCGGGAATGGGATCATTGTCCAATGTCCATCTATGTCTTTTGTGATCCATATAAAAAGACAATATTGCGTTGGGAATTCGGGACTAGTCTTAGTGGGTTAATGGGATGATCATGACTTCAGCTTTTTTAACGAGTTTAAATGGATTAAGGGCCTATGTTTAAGCTTTTTTCATTGTGGGGTGGGTGCAACGAAGTTCTATTGTACGCTACTCGCGCTGCGCTGTCAGCCCTTGTCCCTTGGTTGTAAGTTGTAAATAGAGTTTAGTAGTGAAAGAGTGAGTGACGGGTGAAGACAAAAGAGACGGTCGTAATCTACTTTTGTGTTACGTCACAAGAACAAAGTGTAACACAATACGAAAGGCATGAAAACATTGATTTTCTGAGAAAAATGGGTAGAAGGTAAATTACTCAAATGGGTATAATAATACATAGTGTTGCGAGTTGAATGAGATAAGATGTGTGATGAATGAATTGGAAACGAAGGGGTGTGTGGAATTCCACTTTTTCACTTAAGAATATTATTATAAGGGACCCCCAAATGGGAGGAATGGTTTCTGACAAATTAATTTATCCATTGACATTTGCATCCATCCCCTTTACGTTCTCTGTAAACTCATTTCGACTTTATTTCATCGCAGCAGTAGTATCTAACCTACGGTAGTTTATCACATCCCATCTTTTCACTCTCGAACTTATAAGTGAGTACAAAAATGTATATTTTCCCTTTTCTTCTCGTTCATTTTAGTCAAGAACAGTATTAAGAATAGATTTTTCTCTGACTGGCTTGGCTTGCTGTGAAACTTTACTGTTTTGTTCTTGTTACCCATCAGCAGTGAGAGTTCCCTGATGTATAGCATTTTATTTCTTATTCTGTCCTCAGCAGGAAGTCTGGGAGACTTCTCCTCGTTTCTCAATGGAGAGAAAGAAAAATGAACACTTGTTCAAATATAAAAGGATTAGAATAATATCTCAACTTTAAGTCTACTCTGTTTCGAACGAGAGGAAAAGAAAACTTATGTTGGAAGTTTTAGAGAGCAGTTTGATGGTGTAATGTTATGTAACTTACCCATTTTCCAGAACCATAAAGTGTATAAACATTTTTAACAAGATGATATGCTCTTTCAAGAAAATATATATGTATTGTTCAAAGTTGTTGATCTCTTTGAGAGATTCCGTCGTATCTCCTCACTCACACAAAACTGCTTCTGCTACATGCTGTTTTACAATATGTATTCTTTCGGACATTAGTATTTTGTGGCCACAAAGGGCACCTCCACTTGCCTGGCTGATATGAACTTTTTGTTGAATATTGACCTTTTCTCCCATGGAAATTTTGGGATCTATACACACTCAAATGATGCTTTCAAGAAAAAGAAAAAAATGAACTACTGCCTGGATATAAAACTTTTGTACAGGTAATTCATTCCACTTGTAACCGAATCATAACATATCAGACTCATCCTTTTGTTCTATTCTAGTAGAAATATATTATGTGTGTATGAGCATGAAGAATTTTAAAGGTTAAAAATAAGGATAAGTCAAAAGGATACGGGAAGAGTTTTGAAAGGATTTTTATACTACATCATCATCATATAGTATATGGCACGAATAAGTAGTGGAACAGGTTTTCTTTACGACATGACTTAGATGGATTGTACATGTGTTTTCTCACCTTTTAAACAACTTCATACAAACCTCATAAAAAACATTCGTGGCAAGAGTCTCTACATCTACTCCAGTCCACATAGCTCCACTATATTGTGTTATATGATGCGCAATACATTATGGATGTGTGGTACACTTGTATACACACAAGTAGGCAGTTCACATAATTTTCACAACGCACAATTCATGTTTAACTGAGCGAGTGAGCACCGTGAAAGAACGAGCAATTTGAATCACTGAGGGAAGCCCATCCATCTGCACTTTTAAAATTTACAAACAAACTGAAAGCTAAAAGAGGTTCATCTTCCATTTTTTTCAGCTCAGTCGGATCAAACTTTTTATATATCATTTTCCCCGGAAAATGCAAATTTAAATAAAAAGCAATTTATTGTTTGGAAATTTTAAATAAACAGAACCACTTATACTGATAGCGATGCCAGCCCAACTTCAAAGGAAACACATACTCCTGATTTTAGAATTCATAGAAAGAGTATACGGAAAACGGTAGCAAAGATTATTGATAGATATTATAGCAACGAATGACTCAAACTTTTGGGTCAATTTACTTTGTATTTGTATACTAGATTCTCTTCCGACTTATATAACAAGATTTGATTGATGCGAGAGACCAGACGAGGACCAGTGTAAAAACGTAAAACTACGGGAATGAATTCTTGATATACTTACATGGTAGCAGCATCAACCTCGATAGCGGATTCCTTTCAGTTAACCGATGCACAAGTAGAAATACTTCCATCAGAAATCTTTTACATACGATAAAGCCAGTAGGATGGCTTTATCCATATTATCTCTATACAACTGGAATCCGTGGGGATCGTTCAAAATATGATCAAAAGCTATTATGTCAGACAGACATAATGTATGCCCCTACGTGCCTTTAAAGCTTTCACACAAAAAATGCAACACATCATTTCTGGCACAGATAATGAAAATGGAATACACCTATTAGTACCATTCCACCAGAATTGAATGTGATACACCAACATTTATGAACTGTGTGGTGTAAAGTAAGGTAAATGGACTGTCAAATCGATAGGGTAAGGTAATAAACTACATAATATGAGGCAGATAAAATCTATAAATTGTACAGAAAACGGAGTAACTTGGGCAAGAAAAATTTATAATTGATTTCTCCGGTTCTACTTATTGCATCTATACCTTAGTACTCAACCATAAGTAACGAGTTCAACAGTCCTATATATATATATCCAGCACAAGAGAGCGTGAGCAAACTGTTTAATAATATTGATCAAGAAGCAGTAATAATAGTAATATCACCGTATAAAGATAATATAAACGGGTACTGACGCTCGAGTCCACATTGACGATTCAAGAACTTGCCTAAACCACTAGTCGAACGTGGAAAATCCAAGATTCCAAGTGGAGAAGAGTAGCACGCCGTTGGGAAGAGGGCCCTTAAAACCCTTCTGTTGGAGATATATGGGAATCACCGTACCTACTTGAAATTCATAAATCCGCCTTTACTTGCAATGCAATGGTGCATCCTTCTGTCTCTTTTCTGCAGTCGGCCGACACTGGTCATAATCTTATGTATTATATGTACATGGCCATATCATATATATATATGAAGCAGTTTATCTTGATATAATACAAAGTTACTGCTTTCCACTTTCTACTTTCAGTTACTTTTCGTGCTCATTCTTGTGGTCCACTCTGCCGTATCATTATCATTTGACTGTAGTATAAGAGATGAGGATGATGGTACAGCTTTTGGATTCAACCAATATTCGGCTTTTACAAAATACACATTTTCTACCATCCAAAAGAAGCAAACAGTTATAAAACTGGGAAGAAAGCGATCTTCAACCAATAAATTACCCCGAGAGTTACAGACAAACGAGAAAGAGAACCAAAAACACATTTGGAGCTTGATGTTTCTCGTCTCTTCTTCTGCAGCAGCAGTTAGACGATTATTCTGTAGCGGTTACCACTACTTTACTGGGATGGCAAAATGCATGTATACTTTATGTCCATTGAATTAGTTCCTTTTACAGATTCCTGGAACATCCTTCTCAAGTTTATATACATGACTGCTAGCTGTTGAATCCTGAAAGAGTACTTGGATGATTCTATTAAACACATACTTTTCTGGCTAAGTAAAAAATCATTTTGAGGCTCTCTTCTTCACGGCTTACTTGCATGGATTCACAGGACCACTAAACCCACAGCTTCTATCTGCTGCTGGACTGAGGAAGTTCATGTGCTTTATAGCCACACAACGAACCGGTTTAGCAACAACAGTATGGCCCTAAACGAGAGTAGTATTGCAAATATCCATAGTATATCAAGATGGGCTTTATAATAGAACTGATGGCTGGTTGGATGGGCTACAAGGATTCTTCAGTGGAGCTCTCATTTCGCCTGTTTATTCGCTATGACCTTTAATGGAAGTTGGTAGTGGAATTGTGTATATAGTGGTAGCCAATTTATGAACTTTGGAGGAGCCAAAAGACATTCTCAATAGATGAAGAAACAAGGTTTAAGGTATGGATTTTGCCTAAAATACGTTGTATGAAAATGCATTAGGAACAGGCTCCAATATATACCAAATTCTCGGTATATTTTACACATCTTTAGAAACTACTTAAGTGAATAGTATTACAGGCACAGGCACAGAAAAGGAGTGGAGGAAGGGATAATGGATGGGTTGGGATGATGAGAACCATGAAATTAAAAAGGAAGTTCCAATTCCAAGATTACCAACTTATTTGAGGGGCTTCCGATGCATCTTCCCTTGTTCGTTCGTAAGTTAAACTCGCTTCACGTTTTCCTTCCTTTTATTCTTGTGCTGTATGGTGTGGCGGCTGCTGCTGATAAGCATCTGGTCTAAATACGACTTTGACATGTAATGGTCACGCTGTCTCTCGTTCTTTTTTGGACTTGTGCCGTGTGGAGGAGTACTGATGCATAGACTACGCGTACACACTTTAGGGCACTAAACTTCATGAGATATGCATCGTATTCGTTTTCTTGTTGTATATTGCCAGTATTTGGAAGCATTAGTGCTTGGGTAAGGATTTTATAGCGTTCCTTACAATCTTTTCATTTGTCTGGGAATGGAAATTCCGAACATTCCGAGATCCATTGAATGGGATGAGAGGCTTTAAGATGCAATTATTTGTTTTTTAGCCTAGCATATATTGGAACTGTTCTGCTGGTAAATATTTTCGTAGAGAAGAAATGCACTCATTGTTTTCTCTGGGATAATACCAGTTGAACTTTGGCAGGAATGGATATTAATTAGTTTTCTCCATGCACTTCTCGCACATTCTTTCAATTCTGATATTGCCCTTAAATTGATCATCTCAGAATTTTTCTTTGTTGTACTTTCAGCTAGAAATGACTAGTAAATATTTACTAATGAGTCAGGTACCTATTCAAAAAATGTTATTTTGGACAATTTAAGTTAATGGAAAACAGTGTAGATTTGATATTACACAATCTTTCAGATACTCTATTTTGTACCCTATTCTGGAATCGAGCTAAGATGCCAAACAGGACAGACAACGTATAATATTGTTCAATGCCACTACCAAATAAAACAAAAACTGATTAGTACCGAATGCTTTTAGGATAATGCATAGTGAATCATTACTGGCATCACACACTTTAAGCATCTCATCAGCATATAGATGAATTCGGGTTGCAAAAACTTTCAACCATTCCTATTCTTCTTGTACACACCTAAAGCATGCTTCTCAGTATGAGAATTTAAAATGGAAATATATTCTTGTAAAAGGGGCAACAAGCGTCAGCAGCCCTGTCTACAGAGGTAACAATAATTGAGGGAGAAAAAGGCGATTCGCATCTTCAAATGGTTTCACTCACTCAATCCAGCATCAGCTATGTCTGCACGCTATATAGCAATAGCATATTGTAGCTGGGAGACCCATATTGAATACCGAATAGCCGCAACTCTTTCACCTCCATTGTGCACTATCATGTAAGTTTTTTGTCTAGCAGCATTGGATTCCCCTTTCCTGGCAGAAATTGGCCAGTAACGGCGGAAAGAGGAAAGAAAACCGCAAGATTTATAGGGAATTGCATACACTCCATTCCCATTTTGAAAGAATCTTTTTACAGTTTCACCACGGCATGAAAAAAAAACTTTTGGCTTGGGTAGAAATAATTTTGGCTCGTTTCATTTTGTAACGAGAAGGAAACGGGAGAGAAGAAAAGTTCAACTTTTTGTAGACTCATGCTATTACCAATTGAATATACATACATGTACATTTCACATGTTTTATGTAGACCCCAAGAAAAACACCAACTGAACTCACCTTTCCTTCCGTTTACTTACTTGTGGCTATTTAATTTGACCCAGTTTTCGTTCTTTGAATAAATATTAATGTGAATTTATTTTTACATTATGGGATCATGCGTTTACTTTTAAAAAATATTGATTCTGTTGTCGGTAGCGGCTTTAGCAAAATTTATTAAAGTTTTGTGCAGAAAATACGGATCTCACATTTTTTCAACGGCTCATGAGAGAACCGATCAACAACATGGCTGACACATCTCGGAAGAAAGGGGCTTAAAACGTCCGGGTAAAAATTGGATGACAGCTGAAAGCTGCTTAGAGAGATGATTATCTTGTCATTTGTGGCATTTAACAAGAAAACACTTTTCATAGAAAATGTTTTCAAAGATATTTTTTGCAAAGTTACTACACAGGTATGAAAGCAGGCCAACCAGCTCAATTGACAGCAAGCGATAAGCATCCGTCAGCACTTTTTTTGCAGTCATTTCACTCCTCTGGTGTCCAATGTGCGTATGCGATCTAATATTTCTTGTTTTCACAGTGCCTAATTTCCCTAGTGAATTTCCCTCATGGTACAAACTCGTTTATTGAAATCATGTGAGCGAGCGTAAGTATTATCCAGAGCATAAATATTATATGATAAGGTAAACAATCATTTGCTTGTCACATGGTGAACTACAAAGTGGCGAGTTATTACATTGTCAATAGCCAAAATTTACCTTTTGTCCTACGCATTGTTTTACTAATGGAATATATTAAGCGTGACATGCGGGAATTCATTCAGAACATTCAGTCGTAAAATGTTCAGTTAATGAAATGGTTATTGTTTTGCAAGGAAAAGGGCGAGTCTATTTTAGGTATTCGTATATTCAGCGAAATGGTACAATTTGTCAATTTTACTTATGTTAATGGGACCGTTTTGGCTTCCAAACAACAAAAAATCACAGACAAAATAATATCGATTCATTACACTTATCCTTCCTCCGATTATGTGAAAGAAACTTTAGTTCACCCTCAAACATCAGCATAATATACACGCATTTATGGCACCATGCACAAAAGCCAAGCCACGGAATGACAACGAACTATACTATTTACTACATTGTGAGTTGAAAACGGACTTACTATACAAACAACCTGAAACAATATGGCACACGTCAAGTACTTTTTAGGTGTAAGACTTGAGAATTAATGTAAAACTGTATTGTAGATTGTGGATAGTAATAGAGGTGTTTTTGGTGCCAAAAAATGGGCATTAATGAGGAGTAGATAACAAAAATAGTGTCACAAACCACTCAAACAAATTGAATGCCATTACAAGCCTGCTGAATGACAGAAATATGTGTTTGCACACGTGGTTCTAATGAGTACTCAAGTTGACGACTGGCAACTGGCAACCCTTTCGTTTGCAGCCTTCGTCTTGTTAGTTTTACCCAGTTGGTTTGACTATTAGTGGATAGCTGCTTCGTATCTACCAGATTATCCATAAAATGTTCAATCGCAATATTCAAGTATGTATGTACTTGGCTTACTTTCATGTAAGCATGCATATCAAATAGTTGCACATATTTTGTCACATGGAACATTATCTGAAACTCGTTTAGGTGTAACCTAGCACTTACCATACTGTAATGGTTGTTCACGCCTTTTATTAGATATCAATTTAATTGACAAGCAAATCCTAAACATAAGTTTTAAAATTCAGAGGATCAAGCACCTGAAACATCCTTTACAGATTATGACAGATATCTATGTTCAATCCACACAAAACTTCTCTGAGACAGAAATTAGAATTTCTCCTTTTGTATGCAAATACCAGACAAGTACAAATCCATACATGCAAAATTTGTCACTTGAGAAATAAGGCAACGAGTATTTTGCTAACATAATAACATTCATTTTTTGTACTATCTAATGCAACTAGGGCTAAAACATTAACTCCCGCAAGGATAATTCACACAATAAACATGATCATTGGAAGAACTATGGATGAGCTCTGAAGCAAGATATTTCTTGGAGCTTCATTTCTACTAGTATCCTTCTTTTCTCGAATTCCAACAACAAAAACAAGTCAAGCCGTAATCCCATGGATTACAGTTAGAATACAGAAAAGCCTAGTCAGTTTGTAGAATATCAATAGTAATATATGCGTAGCTTGCGTAGTAAACTACAGAACAGCTTCTTAATGCAGCAGCCTGTGACTAGAACGGATAACAGGAAGATTCTACGGAACAGCCCAAAGAATACCATGACATGACGGTTACTGGAACGAGAAACGAGCAACGTTATTTACAAAATCCGGCCAAATAATAATGGTTCTTACGGAAGGAGGCTACTGCATGGTGGTTGAAGATTTTTTGAAAAAAAATTGTGGCATATAAAAAAAAAAATGGCATTGATATATTATATTATTATTCTTCTTCAGTGTCTGCTGCTCGGTTCAGCATATCCAATACTTAAGTGACGCACTACAGAAACCCCCAAAAAAAAATTGCTAAAATATCATTATGTAGCCTTACTGGCTGCAAAGGCTTTTACTCATTCACGAGTCGACAGCTTCACTCAAGACGCGATGCGCTAGAAAACCGGTGGACGTAAACGCTGGAAGGAGAGAAACTGTTATGAAACCGTGAACACACACATGAATGCTAAAAGTGTTTCATGAGAATTTTCTTCAAATATGGCTACAAATAACAAGCATGTAAAGGTAATATATTATGTACATACAAATACACAATCCATAGAAGCAGCAAAGTCGTAAGTAAAGGGCTCGTTTCGAAACGGTATTGTATTGTATGCATTTTAGATTGAATCCGACAAGCCAAGGCAAGGTAGAGTAATGCAGTCATAATTCACCTGAGCAACCGACAACAGCGGTGGTCCCACGAGAACTAAAAACTCTACTCGTAAATCTTGAGGGGAAAACTCCGAGAAATTATGTTATCCTTACTTACATATATATACTGAGGAGTGAGGAGGTGGTACTTGGTCGGGAGTAGTGAGGAGAACATAAAGTATTATGATTCAGTGTAGGTAACGATGTATGTGTACATATGTGGAGGGAGATACCATACTGCCCTGCCACAGGTAAGTATAATGGCTTCGAACATATTGTCTGTGTTTGTAAAAACCAACATCGTATAAAATCCCACCGTTGTTTTCATTGTACTCCCGTTTTTTACAACGTTACTACATACACAAGTGAAATAAATGGGAAATTTGGGTTTTTAGCTACGGGTCGAACTTGTACTGTGCCTACACAATCATACTTTATTTAAACATAGAAAACTTGATGACTGCAGAGCCGAGCTATTTTTAAAGTCCCACTGTGAACAAACAGTAAAAAATCTTGAAATATAGTCAGGAAATATGTAATCAAATGAAAATTGAATGAGGAAAGTATGGGCTGAGATCTACCACCACGACATATTATTATGGACATTGTACTGGAGGTAAGATCGCAGGGTTTCAACAATAGTTCTTACGCAAATGGAAAATAATTTTAAAATTGAAAATTCAGAGTTACTTTAAATTATTACTGAAACATGTACGCATTTAGTTTCCCGTTACACTAAAAATGATTTGAGGAGTGAGTGATGCCGGATGGGTGTCTTTTACTTTATGATTTACATTTTTGTATGGCTCACACGACTTTGGCTTTTACGAAATAGATGAGCACCCCTCCTCGCATCTCCGATGCATGATGCTGAAGTTATTAATTTCTTAATGTTAAACAGTTGTTTAGAGACTGAAGAGTGACAGGAATTCATAGATCAAAACTCCAAACACATTATGTGTACATTCGTTTCACATGTGTTGGACCAACATTAAATCAACTCCTATATGGCTCAGAGTCTGAGCCTCAGACCACGACACGCTTTTAGTATGCTGAGCACATTTTTAATGCATACCACAACTTAAAAACGCATGCTTTACAGCAAGTAAATACTCTGTAAAATGAAGTCATTCAAAGGTAAGTTTGCATAAATGATAATGTTGACGATATACATTTAACATAATACCATTGAACATATTCCAATGTGTTCGTATATTCATATACTCATATATACAAAATCCACTTCAAGCTTATTCAAACTCTAAATTATGTAGTCACTTCACCACAAGGCTGGAATGAGTGTGTCGTTCATTTTCCAGCAAAACTTTTCTCAGCTCCACTGCGCCATATATGTATGAATGAAGCATAAGGATATGTAGTTGAATAATGAACACTAATAAATTTACATTCGTTCTTGGTCTTTCCTCCTGCCGCAGAAAGATAATTAGAGTGTGCTTTGTAGCAATAATAAAGTTTTCAGAGTGATGTTAGCAAGTCAGTAGGGCAACATTGCTATAGTATACAATGCTTACATAAAATCATCAGTTTTCATGGCACGGCATGCCCTTTGATCCCCAATTGTCTGACAATTTTTATTATTAAGACTTTAAAGCGCGTGAGGCTCTTTAATAAAGAGCACTCTTCATAAGATTGCTTAGCTCGGCGATGATGAGTTTGTTAATTAATTCACGCAGTCGTACCAAAACACATTGCATATTTGGAAGAGTAAATATTACATCTAATTACATAAAAACATGCATCCTATTACAAGATAGCGGAGGATTGAAAAGTTTGTAGAATTTCTAAGTCACGAAATTTCAAATTTCCCATGAAGACCGACGAAAAAGGAAATTGAACATTGTTGAATCGTCATTCCCAAGCAGTACTGCCCAAACTGTATAACACATGTACTTACATGAGCAACAGTAGAAAAATTCCTATGAGATATATAAAAAGATGCTTTTGGAATTTTAAAACGCGTTCAATTTCCTTTTCATTCTTTCTGGCTTAGGAATTCTAACCTTTCTTTCAAAATACTTTGTGTACACACATCTTACCTACCTAAAAGTTTGAAGGTTACGTACGCTGCTGAAGACAGAAGCAATAGTGTGATTGTCAATCTGACATTGACATCTACATCAATCCTGACAGCAACATCCGGAGCCAGCATATATAATAATAGGAGTAACGAACCTCAATGGTGAGTACGAATTTACAAATGGAGTTATTTATAAGAACAACTGAACCGAGTCAAAGATGCGTATATGCATTATGCATGTACTACCTATTCATTTATGTACACCAGCTTAGTAAATATTACATATGCACTATACCCTTCTCGAATTCTTTGTGTATGTGCGTAGCACTTTCTTCTAAATTATTCAGCTTTCGGAAGAAAACATTCGTTTACGTAGCCGACTGGTGTACTGGAGTGTGTGCTCCTTTTCTTGCTACAAAGCATGCATATTGATTTTGTACACATGTTTAGTCTAGTCGTTTTCTTTGATCCGTAAAAAAATCCGTAAGACAGGAAGGACGAACTATCCGCCTCAACTACCTTAACTGCTCATTACATATCGCAACTTAATCCGTTTTTCTTTGAATGCTAACAGGATGAGACGATGATGGTGTTTGGTTCCCCAATTTTAAATCTAGTCACGCGTTGCATCATCACATCACAAGGCCAGATTTTCATCCAAGATATACACATAGGCGAGAACAGAACAGATAGTAAAAGCAGGGAAACGATGCGACAACACGATTTCTGACTTTATCGTTTCTCTTCCATTCTATTCTTCATTCCTTTTTCTGAAGATTTTTTTCTCTCGAGATTGTAGTAGGATTATCCTGATAAGATTATCCAATTTACGTTGGACATAATCTGAGAGCTAACACATAAAAAGGCAGTGACTGCTTCAAAGTCTCATCTCGATCTGAATAATATGTAGGTAGTTTACTTAAATATGTACATACATCCACTTCTTTGAAAAGCAGTTACACTTTTTATACGTACAAAGAAAGAGGGCAAAAAATATACTAGTTTGTCGTGCACAAAGACCTACCTTCACGTTGCATTTCAGTAGCGCAACTAGAATTGAATTGGAGAAAATGTAAGGAAATAGGGCAAAGGAGACGACACACACATTCACGTACGTACATGACACAAGAAGAAAGAGGCGCACACAAAGGAGAACATTATCTGACATAATATTGGAGTACAATGTCACACAGGTAGACATGAAGCCATTTCGATATGTATCTCATGTCTAAAAATGTAATATTATGAAGTTGATTCCATTGATCCTAGACGCAGATATAAACGTTACGTTTAACCTTTCGTTTCACTGCATTGTCAGAAAATGTCAAATCTTTATAAAAGACTATTACTCATTCAACTTACTACTATCACTATATATTATGCACGTAGGTATACATGTACACAAGGAAGCATCAAGATCGAATGGTGATAAACGAGCAGGATAAAAGTGAGTCTTTCTAATATCGGTCATCTCTGTCGCTGTGTGACGGTTGTGTTGCGTAACATGACTTGTGAATTTCTATTCATCCGTCCTTCATACTTACACATTAGATGTACATGCTTTAATCCCACACACATCAGGCAACCGTCAAAATATTTCTTTCTTGCTTCCATTCTTTGTTGGTCGGCTTATTACAGTACGTGTGTGCCTCTGCCATTCACTTTTTATTATTTGATAATGTAGAAAGGCTTTATAATAATACCATCAGCTGCCTCCAGCGCTCCAGTCCACTCATTCTTTTCAGTGACGACGACGACTTTTCTACACAAGAATTAATCTGCTTTAATGCGAGAAACTAATCAAGAGTGGCACTTTTAATTTTTGATAGACCACCGTCGTCTACGAGCGAACGAGCGTTGCGGTTAGATGTGATATAATTCCATATCAGATTCACGTAACAAAGAGTTGTTAACTTGTAACTTAAGACTGAAAAATAAAACTCTAGTTTGTCATCATATTTGTGTATGTATATACTAGGTTGTTTTTGTGTCAGTAATTTGCCTTAAGGCGAAGCGCTTTCCAGAAAGTTTTCCGAGTATTGTATTGCATGTATCATGCCATGCCATGGCAAGCCAAAAACTTTTCCGCAGAACAATGAAATGCATGGTTGTCCCTCTTTTTCTTTCACTTAAAACTGTATGCAAATCCCGCATCTCATTGAGCCGTCTTTCCCTTTCATTTGATTTCATTACCACATCATGAGGGAAACGTAATAAATAACCTGTTAATTACCACACGCAGCTTGCAACATTCCGCCTGGCGACACTGTCGACAGTCAAAGATAAATGGGTGTGTGTGAATCTCACTGCAAATGCATTGCGTGTGTGTATTGAAAGAACTCCCGTCACATCTGCATACATGGTTTTTCTGATTGTGGCTTGGTAAAACTGAAGAGAGAATTGAAATCATAGCGAGGAAATCCCAAATCATCCTTCCTGATGATCCACTACCATCACCACACCACAATTTGTAATGAAATGAATAATATAAATTGCCGTCACACACACCAACCCTACTACAATCCTGCAATGTATTACGGGATGAATTGAAGCTTTGCTACTAATTACAAGGTTGACAATTAAAGCTCAAAAAGTACTCAATTGTTGTATAAACATTAGCATCAAAGAGACCAACAGAGCAAACGTTAAATTCTTCCTGGAAAAGCTGGTGTCTTTCTGCTGCTTTCTACTCATTTGTCTAAAATATACTTGTATATATAATGCACATACTCTATTTGTCGAATATAATGCATATAATTTCCATTGGATTTTGCCCTTTTTAGTTGCAGATGAATGCTCTGTTGACGCCAACAACACAAATGAGCCACTCCCGTGCTCATCTTTTTGACAAGAGGAAGAAAATGAGAGGAGTGAGTCCAAAATGCTAAACAGTAACCTGAAAATCCTTGTCCAAAAAAACAATACAATAACATTCAAACGCAAAGAACAAATAATGAAAAGTGTTGGCATCCCATCATTACTCTTTTTTCTACATTTCATGCATGAGCTTCAACGCTTTTCATTCTCGCAGGAGACACATTCATCCATACAAAAGAACTATTATAAATTCATAGGCTAGGCGTTTTGAGAACAGTTTGCATTTATTATTTCGGCAATGTTACGTCTCATGTTTATACCTAGCTACATATTATTCAGAGTTCAGCAAGAACCAAACCACCTCTCTTTCCTCTCGTTTCCCTGCTACTAAACTGATTTACTAAATCCTGTGAGTAGAACTGTGTCTGGCTATTATGAATATAGCAAACGTCAAATATTATACAGGAAGGCAAATGGAACTTCACAAAGATTCAAATACTAATAATTCTCATTTATGCTGATGCTGACTATGCAGGTTCTCAGGAGCGTAGAAATATGTCTGTCATTCGTTCGCATTTTGTTTTATGCCGTGTGCTGCAATGGCATGAAATGACAGCACCACCACCAGGCTCTTCGTTTTCAGATCACTGGTTGGGCAAACTGACAGCAATGTCGTCGAGTTGAGCATCACAACACCTTTTGGTTCGATCATTTTACTCTTTTCGTAGCCTTTTAAAAAGCGATATATATATCTTCACAAGGCACCTTCAAATGACTTACTGTCCTGAATTTCGATTGTCACTTTGGATTGCAGAATTAAAAAGTATAATTTCTTCACGGCACTCTACCGTGAACTTTGCTCTACTTGTGGGATTTCATCATCACATCAGGAGGTCCAAAAATGTTTCATACTGGCTCATTTAACAAAACCTACAAACTAGTCTCCGAAGAATCCACTGGGAATTTTCATATACGATATTCATAGTTTCCTTAATTTGTACATGAATGAATGTAATATAAGCATAACCACAAAGCTGCTATACATTACAATATCCATATAACCCTTGTTTATTTAACATGGGCAAAATCAGCAGAGGACAAATGAGTCGGCGAGAGAGTGACAAGTTTCCCGAAAATTCCTCTTGTGACTTGAAAGATCCTACGCAATCCAAAACAAAGTCAGAAGGGAACGAGTTGAATTTTGTATGGTAAACAAGGATCTACAAAAGTTGATCACAGAAGAGCAACGCTTAATGTGTGGAATGTTTACTGATGTGATAAATGTGGGATAATTTGTAGGGAAATGAGGCGGCCCATATATCTCCTCTCGTCGTTGACATTAAAGGGGTGATAGGAATTGATGAGCTGTTGAACAATGATTGTGTGTGTCTCGTCTCTTCACTGAAAATTTTCACGGTACATATTTCCTCCGCTTAGAATTTTTGGTTTTGTTGTATATTTACGAGAGTGGGAGTGTTGAATGTATGCCTTTGAAGTGCGAATAGCTTTAATATTATGTAGACATTGGGCTGGCACAACCCGTTGTTCCATAAGAAATTTAACATTCAAAGACCTGGAAATTAGAGATTTCCGCTGGATTTTGGCTGTCATTTGTAAAGCTGTTTGATACACGATGTTTATGTCGAGTCATTGCTTGTGACTCAACAATATCAACCTATATGACAAGCCGTTCTCCGTAATCATCCCTTCATATATAGGTTTTAAAAATGCCACATTTCACATCTCATAAAAACCAAAAACCCTTTCATTTCAGCTCATTTATTTTAAATAAACTGACATTCACTTTTCCACTGTTTCTACTATACGTATAGACAAACCATCGTCAATGCGATATACCCGTTATCTCCACTCACTGTCCACCATATTCATTCAATAAACACATTCGTTAAAAATGTAACGAATTGGCATGGAACAAAATTGAGTCTTGAAGTAGGTGATGGAACCGTTGAGTTCCTCCATATGAAGGAGGGATAAATATGTACATGCATACATCTATGAGAGAAAATGGAATGACAAGAGCAGCAGTTGAGGGGACATAAACTGTTCTAGAAACAGAAAGACAAGCGAAGCCTTTTCCTTTCATAGGAATCTTTCACTCCCTTTAACTTTATGTTGTGTGTTATGTTATGATGTAACCTATACACATATACAAGTAATGAATGTACATATATACGCAATAAATTGACATTTAATATGGCAATGAAGGTTAATGAATCCTATCCAATCCAAACCAGTGTACGGCTTGGTGAAAAGTGGGAACATGTGGGTGATGTAAGTTCTGGGTATTCTACAGGAGCAGCAGCTATCAAATCGGGGGACATTTTTTGATGTGATGAAATTTTCACTGGAAATGTATTAAATAATGTAATGATTATGAGGTGATCTAATGTAATGTGATAGGAAAGTTGTATGGAATTGCATTCAAGTGCACCACTGTCATGAAATGATTTCCCTGTAATGTTTAGAAATCTAGTTTGCTTTGCCTAGTTGCACAAAATAA